>JAMZAV010002079.1:0-127765 GCA_024449915.1 Sweltsa coloradensis
ATTCTGTTTCTTACTGATTTGTTTTAATGGTTTGAAAAGGGAAGCCAGTTTTTGAAACTTTTGAAGTTTTGATAAATATTCGTTTTAAAAATTCAATAAGCGTGATTATTTCCGTAAAGTGAACAAAAACATAAACCAGAATCACGAAAGCCTACAACAGAACATATATTATATAAAAATAAATATATTATATATATATATATATATAATTTATATATATATAATATATATATATATATAAGATTGTTAAGATTGTTTATATTTTATTGTGTTGCTGATGTTTTTTTTTTTATTTTTTATACCAACTCTTCCCATCATAAACCTTTGCCATAAACCAACCCATACTCCTCCTCTACTGCTACTCCTCCTGCTGTAAGTCTACGCCCCGTAACAAGAAGTCAGGACTAACCATACTGGTCAAAATTTTCACAAAACCGTGCTCCCTTTCCAAAAAGTCAAGGTCCAAGGACAGAAGTCAAGCAAGAAAATCATCCCACAATTTCTGGTCAAGCAGACTAGCCTACTTCATCTAATCAATAACATGACATATTTTTCTAAACTCTTTCCACATGTTATAATATTCCGGTTAGTTAACTTCTTTGCATTGCCTTGTTATTATGTTTGTTTTATGTTATTATTGTGTTTTTTTTTCGTTTCCCTCTTGAAGTGTTTTTTGTATATTGGGTTTTTTACTTGAGTTGCTTTATGTCTTTGAAAAAGATTGGGGGAAATCCAGTCGAAAACGTCGGATTAAATAAAACAATATACGTGGTAAACCGAAAAGAAGTAAAATTAAATTATTTTATTTAAAGATGGTAACATATATATATATATATATATATATATATCTTTGCTCCCGTACCCGTTGTTTTGATTTACAATATATATATGTTATTTACTTAGACAAAAATTTTTAAAAGGGTGACTACACCGGGGATCGAACCGGGACCTTAGCTATCCGGATATCCCTCTTACCACTGAGCTACGCAGCCACCAATTTAAAACTGTTTTGATTTTTGGTCTAATTTAAGGTCCCGGGTTCGATCTCCGGTGTGTCACTTTTTAATTTCTGTCTAAAGTACTATAGGTAACGTAACAGGTCATAGTCGCCTACTATAAAGCCAAGGTTAAAACAAACATATATATATATATTTTTACCCCTGCTTCCAACATAAGTCGGGTCAGGGGGTGGCTGATAACCACCAGATTTTCTAGGGCACACAGAGTTTATTAACACCCGGGTTGCCAGGGCCCGTCATGACCTCCCTCTTCTCCTTCAATTTCTTTGTCTTCCATTTCATCTTTTCCGTCAATATCTTCCTCTTCTTTCTTGCTTTCTTACCACCAGCTCACCCTCATTTCCTTCTGTCCTCCCATAGTCTTCCCGCTTCTACTTCTTCCCAACACTCGCCTCTCTGTTTAACATCATTTATTATTTGGTCCTCCCACTTCTTCTTGGTCTACCCGGTCTTCTTAGTTCATATTTCCACTTTCAAATTCTGCTCTTGGTATTCTCTTTATTTAAGATATAAAATAAATAATAATAAAAATAATAAAATAATAATAATAATAATTTAAAAATAATAATAATAATAATAATAATAATAATAATAATAAAAATTGTATTTTGAGTCTACCCCCCTCAGTTATATAACTGATTTTCAGTGGGGGACTTTAAATCAAAGCGCCAAACTAAGCCAACCCGGTAGGCCCCGACGCAATCGGCGAGCGAACGATAACCAACCAAAGATCGATATTTTTAATAGGCAATATAGCAATCAGTGGTATGGACAGTGCGAACACCCGCGAATCAACGCCAGAATCAACAAGGCCGTTCAGCACAACTCTGAATTTATTATGTGCTTCGTTGCTAGGACGGCTCCAAAGTCACCGTTTACAAACTCCTAAGACACAAACTGATGGACTTAAGTCCAAATCAGAAGTAAAAAAACTTCTGACTATGGCGGGAATCGAACCTGGACCTTCTGCATTGGAAGCAGATACGCTAACAACAAGACCAACAAGCCACACAAGGTAATCAACATAATTTTCGTCGAAGTAAAATAAAATAACATTACCTCGCACCTTCACCAAAAATATCAACGCACGTCGAATTATTTTTTATTTGTGTATTCTTCTTGGCGACGATCCGTTTAGCCGCGGTCGTTTAACCCGGGTTCTCACTCGAACACCGAAGTTAAGCAACATGGGGCGTGGTCAGGGGTTGAGTGGGTGAACGGACGAGGGTTCGAAACCTTGTTGTGACGTACGGCTTCGTTCTCCTTGCCTCGACGTCTGCTCGGCAGTCCGGGTTAGTGGAGGAACCTATATATGTCTGTCAAGGTTACATCGTCCTTGCGGATGGGATGGGACGTTAAGCCGTTGGTCCCCCTGGTTTGGTACTTTTCGAAAGGAGTAGGCTACGTGCCGATACCGGGTTTCCCCTCCTCCCTTCTTCATCATCATTCATCGTTGTTTATCATCAGTTGTTATACTGGTCACTATAAAATGGCATAATATGCTGTATAAAGAAAAAAAAAAAAAAATTAAGTAGTTTCACTCCCTGTGTTTGGTCCTCCCGCACCCGGATTTCTTACATGTATTGAACTGGCGTATTTCAAGTTTTCAAGTAAGTATTTAAGTCCAGATTATCAACATCTTGATCAGAACATAATTGAATCCAAATATTCACACTATTTTATATGCCTAACTAATTATCCCAATTTGAAATGTTTCATTATAATTATAATATAGTATTGTATATTATAATGAAACGTTTCAAAATAGGATTCATTTATGTTGTGAACAAGTTGTTGATAATCTGGGCTTAAATCAATGAACATAATATATTCTCACTTGACAGCCATTTGTTGAAAAAAACGCCTTTTAGAAACATTCATTTGTGTTTTCATTTCAATGTAAGAGTATGGACATAAGTCGGACTTACAATCAGGGTTTGAATCCTCTGTCGACATTTCTCGCGGATTTAATTTCGTCATTAGACACCGTTAATTAAGTCCTCATTAACAGTTAACGGTTATTCTTTGGCAGCGTCTTCCCCACCCCTGCAGCACGCACGCGCGGTACAGGGGTGGATCTCGCCCTGGCTAGGGAAGGGTGGTGCTCGCTCACCAACACTCAGTCTTCAACAGTCTTCGGCAAGCGTCGCACGTACTTCGGATTCGCTCGTGCCTTCGTCTTGGTAGGACGATCTCACGGTAATTATTTTCTTACTCTTCGAATGCAAGTAATGCCCTAAAATTATCTCGCACTTTTTCCCATATTCGTCGATTCATTTTACGAAAAATTGATAATATAAATCATCTATGTTTATTCAAAATTGAGAAATGGTGATCGTTTTGGTGGTGTGAAGAATCTGCATTGCTTATTTTTGTTGCGTAACTCTACAAATAAATGCAATACATTTAATATCTATTTCCATTTGGGAAACGTCTAGCTCAAAACTGAATTCTAGATAGAGTTTTTTTTTTTTCATAAAAATATGCAGCCACCCTTCCCCTCCCTTTCCCCTCCTGGTTTCCCTCATCTCCTTGTTTGTCCCGGCTTTGGACAAAACGATACACTTGCGGGAAAACAGCCAATATCAGCCTGCGCGGATCGAAGCCTTTTTCCCCCTTCTCATGCACCGGCATGGGTCGGCCTGCCAACATGCCATACATTGAACGCATGGATTTTCTATTAATTATAATTTTGATGATGATAATAATAATAATAATAATAATAATAATAATAATAATAATATAATAAAAATTTAAAAATAACCCCAGCTGCCGGGGGCAAATTCGCAATATTATATGATTATTATTATTATTTTTTAAATTATTATTATTATTATTATTATTATTAATATAAAGTTTTTAAGCATAAGCCCGCTTTAAGGACATAGTTTTTGATTCATAGCAGTTGTCGAAAAGTTTGCTCCGACTGGGGTTTAAACCCCAAAAACCTCCGGCTTAACGTGCCATAGCTATTATATTATTTTTAAATTATTATTATTATTATTATTATTATTATATATTATTTTTAAATTATTTTATTATTATTATTATTATTATTATTATTTTTAAGCGAGCGAAGCGAGCGTTTCCATTTGACTCTCCCGGAAAATTAGTCACTGGTTTTGTTTTTTTTTTTGTTTTTTTTTTTTGTTTGTATGTCTCGCGATAACGTTCGAACGGAGGCTCGGATCGAGTTGAAATTTTCACCATCCGCAAGCTTTTGTTCTCGATTAAATCCCATTAGTTTTGTGGCAAAATCGTTCAAAAATTTTAAAAAAGTTACATTAAAGTTAATCGAAATTTTTTTTTTTCAAACTAACCGGCGACAAAATCTGAGATAGCCAAATCATTTAGAATGTCCGCGCGTCACGAATATTTTAAATTTTAGTTTGATCCGATAAGTAGTGTAGAGGGAAAATTTACATTATAACAAAAGTAACGTTGCCATGGCAACAAAAAAGACGCGCGAAGTTTCTAATGCACTGCCACCTAGAAGTAATCAAAATATTTTCGAGGAAGTAGTCTATTTTGTAAAACAAGAGTTTAAATAGTTTTCCCAAGGAGTCAAGATCCTCTAGATGGCGGTGGATTTTAAAGTAAAGATTTAACACGGGTTTACCCAAATACCTTGGCAATAATAAATAATACTGGAAACGCGAACGTCCGTAAATTTTTTAAAATTTAAAAAAATTGCAATGTGGGTCTAGCTATAGCACGTGCTCGCTTATCAACGCGTCCACTGAGGGGTTTCCTAGTTATTTTTACATTTATTACCTTTAATATTATTATTGGCATGTACCTTACACCTTAGTAGATACCCGTACAAATAAACGCAATGCTTTGCGGACCTTTACGTGAAGTACAGCATGTTTTTTTAATTTAATTGAATTCTCGTAACTAATTGGAATGTGTAAAATTACTATTGCCATTCAAAAATTATTAGTTAAATATTGTTTTATAAACATTTATTTTTGATTGTTTTTTAAAAATTTTTATTACAGTTGCGTTTGACATTTAATTTTATTCCATGTATATTTATTTTATGATATTCATTTTTTGTTATTTTATTATTCAGTTAATTTCGTTAGCCACCGAAGTACAACAACATTCTATATAATCCTTGATGAAATGCAATGTCAACCAAAACGCATGTCAAACGGAGGTCGTGTTCTGTTTTAACGTGAGACGTGACTCACGCACAGACGGACGGACAGAAAAGCGTCACATAGAGGGGCTTTGCACCCGTTAAATAAAAATACGAACTGGAACTTTAAACCGATAAAAAAAACATAAGGGGTTTAAAAATATATTTCGTAGCATACCCCCCCCCCCCCCCACTTCCCGTCGTCGCCAACAAGAGGGAAAATGTGATTGTGTGAAATCATCTCAGTCTTCACCTCACTACTTTTCCCATCCAAACGCACATTTCAACTCGAGACTATATCGATCATTAGAAGCGTCGCGACGCTCGTCAGCTCGACGTCTCGACGCTTCTCGAAAGCACGGATTTGGGTTGATTCTCGAGCCCCTCGCGATAATTGCGTCTGTGTTTGAACACTATCTGAACACTCGGGGCTCTCATACCGACGCGTTGATGACATTTTCGGGGGAGGAGGAAGGTCCAATAGATACTTATGTTGATTGTTGAACACTCTCAACATAACATAAGTGATTCACTAGATCTTATGTTGATTGTTGAGCCTCTCACATGACATAAGTGATTCACTAGATACTTATGTTGATTGTTAAGCACTCTCAACATAACATAAGTGATTCACTAGATAAATTATGTTGAATTTTTGAGCACTCTCAACATAACCATAAGTGATTCACTAGATACTTGTGTGCTCGTGGATCACATCATTGATTTTATAATCGTGGGGTGGAGGGGGGGGGGGGACCCACAGATAAACCGTCCCCAACCCCGCGAGTATAAACACTCTAGCCGCCGGCAACGACCCGGCGGAAAGTGTTAATCTTCGGAACGAGCATGGAGCTATGTGATCAATATGGCAATTTCCTGTGCAGCTTTTCGATTGATATTAGGGCTTTACCTTTTCTACTCCGTACCAATTGCAAATCGACCTATTCAAGTTACTTCCGCAAATCGCAATCCCAAATGGGAATCTAATTGAAGTGCCTTCGTGCCGAAACCAAGGTTTTCCAAGGTTTTCTCTCGCCGAATCGAGAAAAAACTGAGCCCTAAAATATCCATCTATCTAGACCAACTATCTCACACCATTCACCTTCATTCACCGACAGTGTTGGCTCGAGCGCTACAAGGCGCGCGACTATGATTCGCGAGGTCCCGGGTTCAAATCCCGTCGAGCCCGGGCCCAATCCTGACAAAAGTTTTTTTCTAAGGTTTTCCTCAGTTTGTAATGCGAATGCAAGGGATTGAATCCTCTTAAAATAGCCCTCGGACATCCATTCACAATTATCCTATCCACAACATACCTAGTTAGAGGGTCACTCCGATTAAATCTGACGTGTATACCCTAGAGCGGGCATCCTACAAAAATATCGTTATTATTATTCACCTTGTAGGCATAATCAAAGCACCCATTGCATTGACCCTTGGTCTTATATAAACTGGGGAGAAAAGCTCGACTCTTTGAAGCATCACTTGTCTGTCCATCCGTCCGTCTGTGCGTGAGTGAGTCACGTCCCGCGATAAAACCGAACACGACCTCTGATTATCTTGCGATATCTTTGTGTTGACATTGCCGTTCAAAAAGGATGATAGAGAGTGTTCTCGGTGACACTGAGACTGAGAGTCAAGGGGCGAAGCATCCCCCCCCCCCCAAGAGAGTGTTCTCCCGGTTGACGCTGAGACTGAGAGGTCAAGGGGCAGCACCCCCCCCCCCCCCCAAGAGAGTGTTCTCGGTGACGCTGAGACTGAGAGTCAAGGGGCGAAGCACCCCCCCCCTACACCCCTCAACCCGGCACCTCCACCAACAATATTAAGAATATGCAACGTTTTAGCGATAAGTTTTACTCCCAATTTTAAGTCCTCCCTTTTCCAAGTATGTTTAATAAATTTTTTACCTAACAATCCTCCTTATTACCTTGAAAAGTCTCGATATAGTCGATAGACATTCATCTAAAAAAATCAAATAAACATTTATTTTGGGTTTTCAGTCGTTTTTTAAAATTACCTATTGCATTTAACGAATAATTTCAATTTTTTTGTATTTTCTTAAATATTTAATAATATGTATACCGGTAACGTATGTATATATTTTCATTGTGAAGAATGTATATTTTAAATGGTTTAGTTTTGGTTCCTACCCGACACTTGAGGGTTGATATTAGCCTTGTTTACATGGAGGACTGGGTCCAGTACTGTTCTGAAATTAAGTACGGTTTCAATGTCCTTGACGAGTTTACATGTCGAGTACCCAACTAGAACTGAACTGACATTCGGTCCAGCATCGACGCCATCTTTTGGCGATTGCTCAAAACATCACTGTTACATAACCCTACTTTCATGTCATTTTCGTAAATACGGGTAGGATTGAAGGCCAGGCCTAGGCGTGTATGATCTACATTTGAAGTTGGAGCCCAACGAACAGAAGTTAAAAATAGATACAACATTTTAAAACTTATTTATTGACATTTTGCAATTAGGCTGCATGTTTTTCAGTTCGGTTCCCTCTCAGGAAGCTGTTTACATGTGAGTACTCAGTACGGTCTTCCAGTACGGTAGCTACTTTTCGTCGGACCGAACCCAACCGGTACGGTACGGTTTTTACGTGTTTACATGACGTACTGAGTACAAAAACCGTACTCAATAAGGCTCTAATAAATTGTTAGAGTAAACAATTGACACTCCCATCATCATGCCCGTACCAACTGTTGCACGTATCCCCTGACAACGCGCGACAACTGACAACAAAACATGGACGACTCAGACCGTGTTGACACGAACATTATAGGCTTGATGGACTCAACAACACGACAACACTTGTTGATGGGTACATAAAAATATTCTGCTAGCCGGAGTGCGTCAACTCTATCGGATATGTTGTCCTTTGTGTAATAGGATAAAAGTTAAATAAATAAATAAAAACATTAATAAATTAATAAGGGGGGTCAAATTATCTCGCATCTTTTTAGGGTTCACACTCAGTGGCGGATCCTGGGGGGAGGTAGAGGCGATCGCCCACTTGATTCGTTAAAATATTTAAACACGTTTTTCACAAAGCTTCATGAAATAATCCTGGGGAGCTGAACTAAGCCCCCCCTCCCACGTTGCGTTGCGCCCCCTCCCTCCCCCCAACAGAGGGCCTGGATCCGTCGTTGTTGTTCACACATTGGGTACATTCCGAAAGCTGTTGAATATGCTTTGGTGCTGGCATTCTCCAGCACGTTAAAGCATCTGTAAGCACGATATACTTTCGGAACACGTCGAGCATGAGTATGGCTGTTTCGGGGAGGCGCGCATGCGCGTTGCCACAGGTGCTGCAAATATATTTTACACAATTTTTAGGTTAAGTCCGTCATATAGAAATTTAAGTTATGAGTAACTGTAAGGACTTACCGTTGTTTATTCAAGTGGCTGGCTCAGGTAAAACAATTACGCAAGTTTTTTTGGGTTTTGTCACGTCAAAGAACGATACATAACAATTTAATTAGGTGATCCGCCATTTTTGATTTTAAAATACCGCCAATTCTCCCATATGCTGGAATGCTTAAGTTAAAACCTCGAGCATATTGAGTATGCTGAATATGCTCACAAACCATGTTACGGAACGCCAAGCATAGCATATTCAACAGCTTTCGGAATGGGTCAAGCACGCAAATAGCATATTGAACAACATATTATATATTATTATTAATATAACATATTGTGTGGCTCGTTGGTCTTGTGGTTAACGTATCTGCTTCCAATGCAGAAGGTCCAGGGTTCGATTCGCGCCATAGTCAGAAATTTTTTAACTTCTGATTTGGACTTAAGTCCATTGCTGTTCTTGTCTTAGGAGTTTGTAAACGGTGACTTTGGAGCCGTCCTAGCAACGAGGCACATAATAAATTCAAAGTTGCTCTGAATTGGCTTTTGTTCATTCTGGCGCCGTTTGGATCCGCGGAGTGTTCGCACTGGTCCATACCACTGATTGTTAAAGTGTCGGATCTTTGGTTTTGGTCCTACCCACTCATCGATTGCTCGCTCGAGGGCTGCTTACAGGGTTTTGCTGGTCGCTTTGAATTTACTGTCATATACATTTACCAAGTCCCCAGGTTATGTAACTGAGTGGGTTAATAGACTCTTTCAAAAAAGGTACAATTGTTATTTTATTTTTATTTATTTATATGTATCCAAAGACACTTAAAAACAACTGTTTTCAGTTTTCACCTTTTTAGGCATCACTTTTGTCTCTGGTCCAGTCACGCCCCATACAAACCAAAAAATGACCCCGATGGGCACGGTCCCTTTGTTGTATTTCCAGGATGAAAAATGTTTTTGGTGCTGTGAGATCGAGGGTGGGGATGACTCCCAAAGTTTGGGTATTTTTATAACTTGGGACTTCCCTAAAACTTGAATGGTCGGGGGGGGGGGGGGGAGGGGATATGTTGATTTAATAAGTTTATCTTCGTCTATATTTTTAAGGGTAGTAACAGTGCTGTTTTTTAAAATTTTTTTCTATGGATCAAAACTTTTTCACGCTCTTTGAAAAAAGATTAAATTTTTCAAAGTGGCAGCAAAATTTTCGGAAAATTTCGTTTTCATGTGTTTTACACCTTGTCTAAATTATTTACTAAAACAACTTCTTTGCAATTCTTAATATTGTTCATCCACATAGCTGTGGTTGATTTTTGTAAGATATTTCTATTTTTGTAAATAGTGTCAGCCGTATCTGTTGTATATCAAGTAATAGTTCTAAACTAAACTAATGTTTACATAAATTTTTAATAACGGAACCGGCTTTGTTCTATCATTGTTGATTCTTTTTCTCCTGTCTGTCTATTCAAGAGGATAAAAAACTTATACATATTTTTCCATTTCTCTAGTATTTATTTTATTTTTGCTTTAAAAAAAAATATTGTTACACTTCTACACGATTAAAAAACATCAGGTTTGGGCCCCGACGCTACAAGCGAATGAAAGTGTAACTTTTCAAATACTCAATTTATGGAAAAAGATGATTTTTACCGTTTTTTGAAGAGCGCTGAAAAGTTCATCAAACTATACAAAATATTTACCTGTTTTATTAAAATTTATTTTTAAATAATATGTTAATATTTTCCCCCGCAGGTCGCGCCGTCAGTTCTATCAAACAACATGCGACCACGACGAACATTAAATAAAAATTTTACCAAAAGGAAAATGAAACCAGTTTTTATAAAAATTTAAAAAAGCCCGCCCAAATCTAAAAAAAAAAAACAAAATGGCGCAGTTTGGGCTCACTCCAGCGACGGTGAACGAGATGGCGCATCATGGCCACCAAGGTCACCAGGGGCACCACTACTCCCCCCCTCACAAGGGGACCTCCGGCAGCAGTTCCCCCACCCCCGGGTACCACCACCGCCACGGACCGCGGGTCGCACAAACCCAAGCCGCCCCGACATCCCTCGCACAAGCCCAAAAACGAGAACCAGGTGGCAATATACTCGGCACTACTCCCCGCCCCACAAGGTAGGTAGCAGTTCCCCCCACCACGGGTACCACCCCCCGCCACGCCCGGGCTCCCCCCCCCCCAACCCAAACCACCACAGCACTCCACTGCACAAGCCTAACAACGAGAAAACCCGGTAGGAAAAATTACTCTTAGGCACTCTCCCCCCCCCACAAGGTGAGGCAGCAGTTCCTCCCCAGGGTACCCCCACCGCCACACCGGGGCTCGCACAGCCCAAGCCACTTTAGCACATCCATCTGCACAACCTAAAAACGAGAAACCCGGGAGGGAACAACATACTCTTAGGCAAAAATCCTCCCCGCCCCACAAGGTGAGGCAGCAGTTCCCCCACCACGGGTACCACCACCCCGAACCCCCCGGGCTCGCACAAAACCAAGCGCCACAGCACCCCCCCATCTGCACAAAACCTAACAACGGAACCAGGGAGGAACAAATCTCTTGGCACTATCCCCCCCTCACAAGGTGACCTCCGGCGCAGTTCCCCCACCACGGGGACCACCACCGCCACGACCCCGGGCTGCACAAACCCAAGCCGCCACAGCCACATCCATCTCACAAGCCTAACAAAGAGAACCAGGTAGGAAAAATAACTCTTGGCACTACTCCCGCCTCACAAGGGGAGGCAGCAGTTCCTCCACCCGGGTACCACACCGCCCCGACCGCGGGCTCGCACAACCCAAAACCACCACAGCACATCCCTCGCACAAGCTAACAACGGAACCAGGTAGGCCAAAATTTCTCTTAGGGATCTCCCCGCCTCACAAGGGGACCTTGGCAGCAGTTTTTCCACCCCGGGTCCCCCCACCCCCACGACCGCGGGGGTCGCCAAGCCCAAGCCACCACAGACATCCATTGCACAAGCCCAACAACGAGAACCAGGTAGGAAAAGTACTCTTAGGGACTACTCCCCGCCCCACAAGGGACCCCCGGGAGCAGTTCCTCCCCCACGGGTACCACCACGCCCCCGACCGCGGGCTCGCACAAGCCCAAACCACACAGCAATCCATTGCACAACCTAAAACGAGACCCGGTAGGAACAATATACTCTTAGGCACTATCCCCCCCCACAAGGTGACCCCGGCAGCAGTTCCCCCCACCACGGGTACCACCACCGCCACGCCGGGGGCTCGCACAAGCCCAAGCCACCAAAGACATCCTTGCACAAAACCCCAACAACGAGAAAGGTAGGAAAAATATACTCTTAAGCCTACTCTCCGCCCCCCCAAAGTGAGGCAGCAGTTCCTCCACCACGGTACCACCCCCGCCACGACCCCGGGCTCGCACAAGCCCAAACCACCCCAGCAATCCCCCTGCACAAGCTAACAACGAGAACCAGGTAGGAACAAAATTTCTCTTAGGCACTACTCCCCCGCTCACAAGGGACCTCGGCAGCGTTCCCCACCACGGGTACCACCCCCGCCACGACCGCGGGCCCCACAAGCCCAGGCCCCCGAGCAACCTCTGCACAAGCTAAAAAACGAGAACCAGGGAGGAAAATATACTTTAGGCAACTCTCCGCCCCACAGGTGAGGCCGCAGTTTTCCCCCACCCCGGGTTACCACCACCCCCCGACGCGGGCTCGCACAAGCCCAAACCACCCCAGACATCCCTCTGCACAAGCCTAACAAAGAGAACCCGGTAGGGAACATATCTCTTAGGCCTACTCCCCCCCTCACAAGGTAGGCAGCAGTTTCCCCCACCACGGGTACCACCCCCGCCCCACCGCGGGCTCGCACAAAGCCCAAGCCACCGCAGCACATCCATCTGCAAAGCCTAACAACGGAACCGGGAGGGAAAAATATACCTTAGGCATACTCCCCGCCCCCCCCAAGGGACCCCCGGCACAGTTCCTCCACCACGGGTACCCCCACCGCCACCACCCGCGCTCGCACAAGCCCCAAACCACCACAGCACATCCATTGCACAAACCTAACAAGAAAACCCGGTGGAAAAAATATCTCTTTGGACTACTCCCGCCCCCCAAGGGACCTCCCGGGAGCAGTTCCTCCACCACGGGACCCCCACCGCCCCACCGCGCGCTCGCCAAACCCAAGCCACCACAGCACATCCCTCTGCACAAGCCCAACAAAGGAACCCGGTAGGAAAAAATTATCTTAGGCACTACTCCCCGCCCCAAGGGAGGGAGCAGTTCCCCCACCCCGGGGACCACCACCGCCCCGACCGGGGCCGCACAAGCCAAAACCGCCCCAGCCATCCCCCGAAAGCCTAAAAAACGAGAACCAGGTAGGAAAATATACTCTTTGGGACTACTCCCCCCCCACAAGGTGAGGCAGCAGTTCCCCACCACGGTACCACCCCGCCACGACCCCGGGGCCCCACAACCCAAGCCCCCACAGCACATCCACGCACAAGCCAAAAAACGAGAACCAGGTAGGAAAATATACTCTTAGGGCCTACTCCCCCCCTAAAGGTGACTCCGGGAGCAAAATTTCCCCACCCCGGGTACACCACCGCCACGACCGGGGCTCGCACAAGCCCAAGCCCACCACAGCACATCCATCTGCACAAACCCAAAAACGAGAAACCCGGTGGAAAATTACTCTTAGGCACTACTCCCCCCCTCACAAGGGGGCAGCAGTTCCCCCCACGGGTACCCCCACCCCCACGACCGCCGGCTCCACAAGCCCAACCCCCCAAGCCATCCACTGCCCAAACCTAACAACGAGAACCAGGTAGGGAAAAATATTTTCTTTAGGCATACCCCCGCCCCAAAGGTGACCTCCGGCAAGTCTCCACCACGGGTACCACCACCCCCAAGACCGCGGGCTGCACAAACCCCAAGCCACCACAGCACTCCATCGCACAAAACCTAAAAACGAGAAACCAGGTAGGAAAAATTCCCCTTAGGCACTACTCCCCGCCTCACAAGGTGAGGCAGCAGTTTTCCCCCACCCCGGGTACCACCCCCGCCCCCGACCGCGGCTCGCACAACCCAAGCCGCCACAGCCATCCATCTGCACAAACCCAACAACGAGAAAAGGTGAACATATACTCTTAGGCACTACTCCCCGCCCCACAAGGTGAGGCAGCAGTTCCTCCCCCCACGGGTCACCCACCACCGCCACGACCGCGGGCTCGCACAAGCCCAAGCCCCCACGCACATCCTCTGCCAACCTAAAAAACGAAACCAGGTAGGAAAAAAATACTCTTTGGGCCCACTCCCGCCCCACAAGGTGACCTCCCGGAGCAGTTCCTCCACCACGGGTACCACCACCGCCACGACCGGGGGCGACAAACCCAAGCCCCACAGCAATCCATCTGCACAAACCTAAAAGAGAAACCCGGGGAGGAAAATATACTCTTAGGCACTACTCCCCCGCCTCAAAGGTGACCCCGGCAGCATTCCTCCACCGGGGAAACCAAACCCCCACGACCGCGGGTCGCACAAGCCCAAGCCCCCACAGCCATCCATCTGCACAAGCCTAACAACGAGAACAGGTAGGAAAATACTCTTAGGCACACTCCCCCGCCCCAAAAGGTGACCCCGGTAGCAGTTTTTCCACCACGGGTACCACCACCGCCACGACCGCGGGGTCGCACAAAACCCAAGCCACCACAGCCCAAAACCATCGCACAAGCCTAAAAACGGAACCCGGTAGGAACAATATACCTTTGGCACTACTCTCCCCCCCACAAGGTGAGGGAGCAGTTCCCCACCACGGGTACCACCACCGCCACGCCGGGGCTCGCCAAAAACCCAAACCACCAAGCACATCCTCGCACAAGTAACAACGAGAACCAGGGAGGGAAAAATTACTCTTGGACTATCCCCGCCCCCAAGGTGCCTCCGGTGCAGTTTCCCCCACACGGGGACCCCACCGCCACGACCGCGGGCTCGCACAAGCCCACAACCCCCACGCACATCCATCGCACAGCCTAAAAACGAGAACCAGGAGGAACAATATACTCTTAGGGCACTACTCCCCGCCCCCAAGGTACCTCCGGGAGCAGTTCCCCCACCCCCGGGGACCACCACCGCCCCGACCGCGGGGTCGCACAACCCAACCCCACAGCACATCCATCTGCACAAGCCTAACAACAGAACCGGTAGGAAACAATATACTCTTAGGACTACTCCCCGCCTACAAAGGGGAGGCAGATTTTTCCACCACGGGTACCACCACCGCACGACCCCGGGCTGCACAAGCCCAAACCACCACAGCAATCCATCGCACAAGCCTAACAAAAGAGAACCAGGTGGCAAATATACTCTTAGGCACTACTCCCCCCCCCAAAGGTGACCCCCGGGGCAGTTCCTCCACCACGGGTACCACCACCGCCAGACCGCGGGCTCGCACAAGCCCAAGCCACTTCAGCACATCCATCTGACAAGCCAAAAAAAAGAAACCCGGGAGGAAACCAAAATACTTTAGGGGACTTCCCCGCCTCACAAGTGAGAAACGTTTCCCCCACCACGGGGAACACCACCGCCACGACCGCGGGATCGCACAAGCCCAAACCACCCCACCACCATCTGCACAAGCCTAAAAAACGAAACCGGGAGGAACAATATATTTTGGCACTACTCCCCGCCTCAAAGGTGAGGCAGCAGTTCCCCCACCACGGGTACCACCACCGCCACGACCGCGGGCTCGCACAAACCCCCAAAAAAACCACCCCAAAACATCCATTCACAAGCCCCAAAAACGAAAAAACCAGGGAGGGAAAAATATACCTTTGGCATATCCCGCCCACAAGGTAGGCAGCGTTCCTCCACCACGGTACCACCCCCGCCACGACCGCGGGCTCGCACAAGCCAACCACCACAGCACTCCATCTGCCCAAACCAACAACGAGAAACCGGTAGAAAAAAATATATCTTGGACTACTCTCCGCCCCCCAAGGTGAGGCAGCAGTTCCTCCACCAGGGTCCACCACCGCCCCGACCGGGGCTCGCACAAGCCCAAACCGCCCCAGAAATCCATCTGCACAAGCCTAAAAACGGAACCAGGTGGAACAAATACTTTAGGCCCACCCCCGCCCCAAGGTGACCTCCCGGGAGCAGTTCCTCCACCACGGGAACACCACCGCCACGACCGCGGGGCTCCCCAAGCCCAACCCCCGCAGCACACCATCGCACAAGCCTAACAACGGAACCGGTAGGAAAAAATATCTTAGGGACTACTCCCCGCCCCCCAAGGTGACCTCGGCAGCAGTTCCTCCACCAGGGTACCACCCCCGCCCCGACCGCGGGCTCGCACAAACCCAAACCCCCCAGCACAC
This sequence comes from Sweltsa coloradensis, assembly GCA_024449915.1. Taxonomy (NCBI): domain Eukaryota; kingdom Metazoa; phylum Arthropoda; class Insecta; order Plecoptera; family Chloroperlidae; genus Sweltsa; species Sweltsa coloradensis. Next base: position 15,902 of record JAMZAV010002079.1, read on the forward strand.
CTCTGCAAAGCCCAACAACGGGAAAACCCGGTAGGAACAATATACCTTAGGCACTACTCCCCCCTCACAAGGTAGGCAAACAGTTCCTCCACCAAGGGTACCACCACCCCCACGACCCCGGGGTCCCACAAAACCCAGCACCACGCACATCCCCCTGCAAAGCCTAACAACGAGAACCAGGTAGGAACAATTACTCAGGCCTACTCCCGCCCCACAAGGTGAGGCAGCAGTTCCTCCACCACGGGGTACCCCACCGCCACGACCCCGGGCTCGCACAAGCCAAGCCACCCCAGCACACCCTGCACAAGGCCCAACAACGAGAACCAGGTAGGAAAAAATTACTCTTAGGCACTTCCCGCCTCACAAAGGGGAGCGCGTTCCTCCACCCCGGGTACCACCACCCCCAGACCGGGCTCGCAAAGCCCAAGCCACCACAGCACATCCTCTGCACAAGCCCAACAAAAAGAACCCGGGGAGGAAAATTTACTCTTAGGCACTACTCCCCGCCTCACAAAGGGGAGGCAGCAGATCCGCCACCACGCGTACCACCCCCGCCCCGACCCCGGGGTCGCACAAGCCCCAGCCACCACGCACATCCATCTGCACAAGCCTAACAACGAGAACCAGGTAGGAACAATATACCTTTGGCACTACTCCCCCCCCCAAGGTGACTCCCGGAGCAGTTCCTCCACCCGGTACCACCACCGCCCCGACCGGGCTCGCACAAACCCAAGCCACCACAGCCATCCATTGCACAAGCCTAAAAACGAGAACCAGGTAGGGAAAAATTACTCTTTGGCATATCCCCGCCTCACAAAGGGACCTCCGGCACAGTTCCCCCACCAGGGTACCACCACCGCAGACCCCGGGGGTGCACAACCCCAAACCACCACAGCACATCCATCTGACAAACCCAACAACGAGAACCCGGGGAGGAACAATATACTCTTACACTACTCTCCGCCCCACAAGGGGAGGGACAGTTCCCCCCACGGGTACCACCACCGCCACGACCCCGGGGTCGCACAAGCCCAAGCCACCACAGCACAGCCATCTGCACAAGCCTAACAACGAGAACCAGGTAGGAACATATACCTTTTGGCACTTCCCCGCCCCCCAAGGGGACCTCCGGCAGCATTTCCCCCACCACGGGTACCACCACCCCCCACGACCGCGGGCTCGCCAAGCCAAGCCCCACACACATCCACCTGCACAACCCTAACAACGACAACCAGGTAGGAACAATATACTCTTAGGCACTACTCCCCGCCACAAGGGGACCTCCGGCAGCAGTTCCTCACACGGGTACCACCCCCGCCACGACCGGGGGCCGCACAAGCCCCCCAAACCCCAAGCACATCCATCGCCCAAGCCTAACAAAGAAAAAACCAGGTAGGAACAAATATTTAGGCACTACTCCCCGCCCCACAAAGGTGAGGCGCAGTTCCTCCCACGGGGACCCCCCCGCCCCACCGCGGGGTCGCACAACCCAAACCACCCCGCACATCCATCTGACAAGCCTAAAACGAGAACCATAGGGAAAAATATCTTAGGCATCTCCCCCCCCCACAAGGTGCCTCCCGGGAGCATTCCCCCACCACGGGACCCCCACCCCACGACCGCGGGCTCGCACAAGCCCAAGCCACCCCAGCAAAATCCCTCGCACAAGCCAACAAAGAGAACCCGGGGGAAAAATTACTCTTAGGATCTCCCCGCCCCACAAGGGGGACCTCCGGTGCATTTTCCCCCCCACGGGTACCCCCACCGCCACGACCGCGTGCTGCACAAGCCCAAGCCACCAAGCACCCACTGCACAAGCCTAACAACGAAACCCGGGAGGAAAAAATAACTCTTAGGACACTCCCCGCCTCACAAAGGGGACCTCCGGGGAGCATTCCTCCACCACGGGTACCCCCCACCGCCACGACCGCGGGCTCGCACAACCCAAGCCACCAAGCACATCCATCTGCACAAACCTAAAAACGAAACAGGTAGGAACAAATTTTCTTTAGGCACACTCCCCGCCCCACAAGGTGACCTCCCGGGAGCATTCCTCCCCCCACGGGTACCACCACCGCCACGACCGCGGGGTCGCACAACCCAAGCCGCCACGCCATCCATCTGCACAAGCCCAACAAAGAGAACCCGGGAGGAACAATATACTCTTAGGCACTACTCCCCGCCTCACGGGAGCAGCAGTTCCCCACCACGGGTACCACCACCGCCACGACCGCAGGCCACAAGCCCAAGCCACCACGCACTCCCTCTGCACAAAACCTAAAACGAGAACCCGGTAGGAACAAAATTTCTCTTAGGCACTACTCCCCGCCTCAAAAGGGAGGGAGCGTTCCTCCCCCCGGGTACCACCACCGCCCGACCCCAGGCTCGCACAAGCCAAGCCACCACAGCACATCCCTTCACAAGCCTAACAAGAGAACCAGGGAGGAACAATAATCTTAGGCATACTCCCGCCCACAAGGTGACCTCCCCCGCAGTTCCTCCACCACGGGTACCACCACCGCCCCGCCCCGGGCTCGCACAAGCCCAAACCCCCACAGCACATCCACTGGGACAAGCCTAAAAAGAGAACCAGGGAGGAACAAAATATCTTGGGACTCTCCCCGCCTCACAAGGTGAGGCAGCAGTTCCTCCACACGGGGGCCACCACCCCACGACCCCGGGTGACAAGCCCAAGCCACCACGCACATCCATCTGCACAAGCCTAACAACGAGAACCAGGTAGGAACAATTACTCTTAGGCACTACTCCCCCCTCACAAGGGGAGGCAGCAGTTCCCCCACCACGGTCCCCCCACCCCCCAGCCGGGGCTGCACAAGCCCAAGCCACCGCAACACATCCATCTGCACAAGCCTAACAAAGAGAAACCCGGTGGAAAAATATATCTTAGGATACTCCCCCCCCTCACAAGGTGGGCAGCAGTTCCTCCACCACGGGTACCACCACCCCCCGACCGCGGGCTCGCACAACCCGAGCCTCCGCACAACCTCTGCCAAAGCCTAACAAAAAGAGAACCAGGTAGGAAAATAAAACTCTTGGCACTACTCCCCCCCTCACAAAGGGGACCTCCGGTAGCAGTTCCTCCACCACGGGTACCACCACCGCACGACCGCGGGTCGCACAAGCCCAGCCACCGCAGCCATCCCTCGACAAGCCTAACAACGAGAACCAGGTAGGAACAATATACTCTTAGGTATTTTAGTACTTATTGTTTAAAATACTTAGAAAACGCCAAAGTCGTTGTTGTGTTGAGTTCCCGGTAACATTCCCTTTCTTCCCCTACCTAAGCCCTCTTTATAGACTAGAGTGGCGCATTATGGTCTTACAGTTGACGCGACCTTGTACTAACTAAACTTAAAAACCTATTATTTATAATACCTATATAGTTATCAAACTTAAATGCAATGTTCCCGGTACTCAACATATGACTCGCTCACTCGTCTAACAACGACTTTGGCGTTTTTCTATAGTCTAGTTGGCTAAGGCGCCCTAATAGCCAGAATGTGGCAGACCTGGGTTCAATCCCCTGGTCGGGAAAGATTAAGTAATTTTTGGATTGTATTTACAAAATTATTAAACATGTTTTGAAATGCATATAACTCCGTGTAGTCTATCATCTGTGAAATCAAATGTGCCCCGTTGGTAGCACCTTTTTCAATTATGTCTTAAACATAAAACACATACAACATAATTATATAGCCTTTATAAATTGTATTAATTATTATTTAATTCATCAAACACTTAATTAAGTGGATGAACAATACTTTTTTTTTAACAAAACAACGTTTCAGAAACCAAAATCTATTTCGGTGATCAGATTACAAACAAAAATTCGTAATATCATAAACATTAAAACAAGCAAAGACTATAATAGCCAAGGTAGATAAAATATATTTCCAATATAAATTGGTCGAATCAAAGTGATATAAAACTAATTCTAAATCTACTAAAAGTAGCCTACTATTTCCTATTTATTAAAGGAATGCATATTTTGTAAAAAAAATAAAGAGTTGTATTTACTTAACTAAAGTATTTAATAAATTAACATTGAACTCTTCTAGCTTTAACACAATAATTAATTATATTATACAGTCTATAATATAAAAACAATATAATAACATTCCCAGGCGCGGACTGGCAGGGGGTGCTGGGTGCGATCGCACCCCGGGCTTTTGACATTCCGGGCCCCTGTGGAACATATTTTGTTCATCACTTCACTTTAAGTTTCAGACAAAATATATATGATTGTATATTGGTTTACTGCGAAAAAGAGTTGCCGAACAAAATACATTAGATAATATTAACGATGACTCATGGGGTGCCTTAGGCAGCTCTTTAAAGAGAATGGTTGTTCAGTGTTCTCACTTTTCAGTTTTCAGTAGGAACTAGTGACTATCATGTATAGTTTATTGACTATCTCGCCGCCGCGCTACGAGAAGAAATTTCGATGTGAGAGCAAGAATTTTGGTTTTGGTTTGCCAGTTCCAACAGCAAGGGGATGGCGTTGGGTGGGGATGGGGGGGGCACCCGGCGCCGGCGGGGGGATGTAGAAGTAGTACCGTGAATCGTGTCATTACAGGTTACAGCTTACGCTTACACATTATTATTGAAAGTTGCATGATTCAATCAAATGTCAGTATACACTCATCCCCCAAGCTCGCATATTGCGAGTGTCAATTTGGTACTTGCGAGTTACATTATTGGTTGTAAGGCTTCCTCAAATATAATTTTCGCGAGATTTAAATTGCGAGCTCGGGTAGTGTTACTTAGTTGACGCCTGTTAATCGCGTCCTAAAATAGCGTTTTAGGCCATAAAATATAAGGAACCACCCAAAAAAAATTTGCCTTCGGCGAAATTGCCTCCGGCGGCTGGGGCTTCACCCCAGACCCCTGCTTTACTACACGACCTCATACGGGCCCTATTACATGCCAGCATCCCGGGCCTTTTCGACCCAGTCCGCGCCTGAACATTTCATATTGCATTTAACCACGTTTCAAAGACCGCCTATGATTATGTATGAGAGAATGCCACAATATTATTATAGAACATTATAACCTAACGGTTGACGCTCCCTTTACCAAATAAACTTTACAATTCCCAGAGTAAACTATTCTTGTAATCAATTATATATATTTTTTAAATTTACATGTTACGTATATTTTGTATTCGAATATTTACTGTGCCTAAGATGTGTATGTCCCTTTGTAAAGCCAGTTTTTATTGCCGATTAAGTAGACGTTAGTCTATAAGATTAAAAATAAATAAAACTCAGATTATAATTTGTGTACGCTTTCAGATTTTCGTTTATGTAGGTATTGCTCTATTGTAACATTACAACCACGTGTGTTTCAGGACAAGCACAGGAAGCACGTCCCGGTACCTGTACCAGAGAGCGTGGAACTACACGCAGATCAGGTAAGCGCATCTCACTATACTATCTAAGATGTTTGAATGTATTCATTTCCTTGATAATATTGCTCTATTTATGTTGATTTAGTTGGGCTAAAAGGAAGTCACAGTCCCTTTCTAAGTTCATTATGCGATAATCGAATAATCGTATAATATAATCTTATATTATTCTGTTTATGCTGAACATTTTCATGTTGATTTAACTGGCCTTAAATGAAAATAATATAGTTAATTTTGAAGTTCATTATTCGATAATCTATTATCGTTTTAAATTGTATTATTCTATTTATTATTTTTTTTTATGATTATGTATTCAACAATTTCTTAGGTACAATAATTCATATAGATGGAGTGTGGACACAGGACCTATATGCAACTATCACTAAGCCTATCATTACCAGCAGAAATGTGCGTTCGTACATTATATAACCATTTTTTCATGATGATGATTTATTTAATGCACACTCAGAGAGGTATAATGGCTATCTTCGTTCGTGATTTGTTATCCAAATTTGCGTATTATTTGTTCACACAAAATATGTAAATATCAACCTAAAGGTAACATTTTAATGAACTTGGAGAGAAAAAAATGATCTTAGTAGAAAATATAGCTATTTACGAGAAATAAGAATTAAGTTATCCATGGAAGTGCGAACACACAACTAAAAATTGATTGTGGTGCATGTAATTTGAAAAGAACGAAATTACTGCACTCAAGAGGTTGTGCGTCCAAGCTTTTTACTGCCTCTTCGTGAGCAAAAATCCAATTATCCTGCATGGAATCGTTTAAAGGAGAACTGGTCAAATGTTTGCAACATTCATCACAAAACAAAACATCTCACCTTCACGAGGCAACAAGCGTCATAGAAGTAAACAATCGACCCTGGGCACATAAGTTATCGAGTTGTTGTTCTCACCCAGTCATTGATCACGTGTGCGTTTCTATTTAGCCAGCAATAAATCCATCCCGGCTCGGCTTGGCTTAGGGTTGTAATGGACTCTGTACTAGCCCGGGCTTTCCGAGCATCGATCCACCATGTTGCCATGGCTACACTTTCACAGACACCAACACTCTACTCGGCTAACCTCACGCGCCATTGTTGCAGTTTATTGTCAGCTCAGATGTGTTATTATTACCACAGTTTTAGGTTTTGGTGCGGATTCTCAACGGCTCGAGTGCTGTATTTTACGTGTCGAATTACATGAAGGAAAGTCAACGAATTTTGGATTTGCTTTCACCTTCTGATACAAAAATTAATAGTAATTTCTTGAAAATATACCCTTTTCAGGAAAGTACTTTTTCTGTGAGTCCTAAGCCCAAAAAATAGGCTTGTTTGTGGCTTTTTAGATATTTTAAGTGATCAAACGGGGGGGGGGGGGGTGCGGGGAATCGAATAACAAATTAATCATGCAAGATGATGCGCATCACCTTCCCGAGTGTAGGCCTATGCACAGAAATTTCAGATCGTGGTCAATGTGAAAATGTTGGTCGAGTTCGAAAATAAGAAAATAATTTTTTTTCTAGATTCTTTCACAATTTTGTTGATGTCTGCAATATTCTTAAAGTCTACATGGACAACAATATTAACTTCCTACAATGTTACATTACAATGTTCTTCCCCAACAATAGTTATAGAAGAGTTCATTTAATTGATAAACTTTTGAATTAAATGGAAACCAGCGACGACGAACTTTGTTGAGAAAGAAAAACTGAAAGAAGCAGTTGTTACTTGTGTACTTGTTTTAGTGGTTAGAAGTCACAATATTATTATGTACCGTAAAATAAAATCGCAATAAGTTTAAAAAGAAATAAGGACCATACCCCCATTCGGTGACAAGAAAAACTATTAAAAAAACAAACTATACAAATATACAGTATGTATACAGTATACACATTTAAAACTAATATGTTAGATATGTAGGGGCCTATGTATAAGAGGGAATGGGACACATATTGGCAGTTAGCAAATAGCTATTCGCTCGGCCAAGATGCATCAGACGCATATGAAACTTTGCAAAGTTGTCAATGAAGCATACATGGACAGCCCTACGGCCATAGATTTTCAATTTTTTTTTCTTATTCAATCAGAAAAAAAATCACGAATATAGTCAATTTTGGAGTTTTTAACAAAATAAAAATTCGTGAGAGCTAATTTATTTTTTATAAATTATTTTTAAACAAAATTTGGAAATGTGTTACCGCAGAGCCCTATAGTTCCACATTCGTGACATATGTTCAAAATTTCAGACACCTGTGGTGTCAGTCGGCCGAGCGAACAGCAATTTGCCTAAAACGCATTGTCCTGTACTCTCTAACGCCATAAAATTTAATTTACAAATGATGACATTAAATAAAACTAAGTACTTAAATGCAGACAAACCAGTAAGTTGAAGTTTAATACACCTTACTAGGCCTGGTCAGTCACTCGTTCGTTGCCTCCACGTGACGCCTCGCAGCGGTTACCACACATCCGCTGCCTCTCTCGTTCCTCCCTTTACACTTTGGACGTCCATATCTCAGAAACCACTCCGGTAACATCCATTTTCTACATGTTGGTTTTAGTAAGCATTTAATTACCTTCAATTTGATGTATGATTCAAACATATTTTATACCCATCGGTCCACTATTGTGATTTTAAGGTCTGAAAGTGTAGTTTATTGTACACTTACAATGTTAAAAGATAGGGAATTACGCGATTTTCAATTTCGAAGTAAGTCAAAAATTACCCCGGTGATTCACACTTTTTGTGATGTATTATTGAAAAGCACACTTTCAAGAGTAAATATAGTGAATTTCAGCCAAATCTTGTATAAGGATCGACTTTAAAAAGCTACATTTGTTTGTTATTTTATAGTAGTCCTATAAACTAGCTAAAAATCCATTATTTATTTTGTCTTGCATTGTTTATTTCTCACTCTTCCTTTTCATTATTAAGGTGACAGACTAGTGCAATAAGTGGTGATTGATTACCACCCTTAATGAGGGATGTAACCCATCATGAAAGTATAAACGAACGCGAATGAACGTTATTGATGCGCTCCGCCTGGTTCCTGAGAGCCTGATACTGAGTGGAATGAACGTGGGGTAAAATGAGACGGCCGCCGCCGATTTCGTTCGTTTGAAACGTAAACAGCACCGCGCGCGCCAGATCGAGCTAGATTCGAATGCGCTCGCGGTCGCGCGCTTGCTACTTGGTGCACACACACATTCCAAGATCACCATTTTATAATATCACCCCCTAACCCCTAAGTATCACCATAGCATACACAAAGACCACAGTATTAAACAATCATGGATATAAGTAATAATTGATTAAATTGCAGGGAGTTTTCTGCGAACTTATATAGTAAAACTAGAATATATATAGTAAAAATTGGTGCATTTAGCTGGCCATGTGTTATGCGGATTTTCTGTTGTTCTGTGTAAAAATCATTACTAAGGTGAAGTTTTTTTTAAATTAATTTAAATTAAATAAAAAATAAAGTTTAATTTTTAATTTTTTTTATTAATCGTAATTTTAAAAAAGAAAAAATCGTAAAATTGCGATTTTCAAGAGAAATAATTTTTCGATTGCGCTCAAAAACGTGGCAGTTCTTGGTTCAGAGATTTCGAAGGCCTCCATAAAATTTCATCGCAATTGGAGTATCGGTTTAGCCGGAATCGTGCTAACAGACACACAATAATACAAACAGAAAAAAATGAAAAACATTCCGGATTTTTTTCTCCAATGTAGTGAAATGGAATCTTCGCTTCGCTCGCTACGCTCATCCAATAAGTAATTTTAAATTGCTGCGAACTTATGTGTCGGTTAGTTAATCTTACTAGTAAAATAATTGTAACGCTTCTTTCTGACTGATGGTTGTCATAGTTATTACAAGCAGGGTCCACTAGATACCTAACAGCTGCTGTAAGTGGGTCTTGCTTGTACTTCCACAATGTATAAAGCGCATTTAGTTCCCTAAGTCAAGGCCTACTTGTAATGGTCTACTAAGTGCGCGAACAACATTATCCAATGGGCCTACAGAGATTGTAAAAAATAGCAGACTGCAGTGAGTCAATTTCAGAAGTCGGTTGTACATTGAATGCAATAAAACATAAATTTGGCACCCCTTATAAAATCTTTGATTCTTTATTGCAGGTAACATTATGATGTAAATAATTTTCATATCTTTCAACTTCATATGTCAATTTTTATTTGCAAATGGATATTAGGGGTAGGCATAAGGCCTATTAGCATTGATGTGGTTGGTAAGATAAAGATGGGGTCCAAGCTATACTTGGGAGATCCGTGGGCGATTCCCAGTTGGGGCAGACTTTTTTTTTAAATTTTTGAATTGTTGTCAATAATAAATAATACTTGCACGGTTGCACCCCTATATAAACCAAAACCTCATGAGGCAAACTTGAACTTTAATCTGATTAAGGGTCTAGGCCTAAGAACGCGGGGTCACCTTCAGACCTAAGCTCTACGAAAGACTTTTTACAAGAAGGCTTTATTGGGTAAGGTTCTAGCTAGGCCTTGGTCCATGAAAAAATCCCACATAAAATGAGGGGGCCCAGCTAGGATTAGCACATACAATCTTTTATCGTGGAGTTTTTAACTACATTCTAAACACCAGGTAATATCAATGGTAATATTGATAATAATCTACAATGCCCAATCTTTGCTGTACATGATCTGTCAAAACAAAACAAAAAAAATAGCACATTCTGCTACGGATAATATTACAAAAGCGTGTTTCGGAGGCGCTCCAGATTATTTTTAAACACACGCAGGGATAAAGATGGCGGTTTGTTTACATCAGGTGAGAAGGACCCAACTTACAGCAGCTTAGCATAAGTATCTAGTGGAACCCTGATTACAAGTTACCTGGCAGTTGAATTTACTTGCCACCGTATACAAGAGATTCAGATGACGTCACATGGACTGTCATGGCCGACTGGTGGGCAAAAATTACCTTGTCGCCAAAAGGTAAATGAGGTTAAATTTTATTGAAGATTCCTCAAAGGTTCAAAGCTGCATAATAACATTTGGCAGTTCAAACTTTTCGAATATGTAGTCTATTATCTTGTTAAGCAAGGAAACTTTGGAAATTGAAGCTCTGTTTTTTTTCTCCAAAATAATTAAAAGCTGGGATCCTGTAAAAGCAGGCCTAAAGGCTATGCCAGGTGGCCACTTTCGACGCTTTAGAAATAGACCTACAGTTTCGTGGCTAACAAAAAGTTTTTTAATGTTACTGGAAGAACCTTAGGTATCAAATTTATCGACATTTTGCGTCGTAGGCCAAGATGAACATTTTTAAATCAGTGTAAGCACAGATAATAGAGTACACTACGTAGTGTACTCTGTTATCTATGGTGGAAGCGATGAAAAATACGTGGTTTCTTCCTAACCACCTATCGTTGCCATGTTAAAATAATTGCATTGACCACCACGGCCCAAAGTTAGTAGATACTGCGCCGCCCAAAGCCTTTCTGAAACAGAAAGCTCTTCAGGAACAAACTATATATTTTATTCATGGCTAATTGAATAGTTTGTTCCTGAAAGAGCTGTTGGGACGTTGGTCCCAGTCCAACCACTACATACATACATAGTATGAGGACGGGACACAATCCCATGCTATACTTCACAACACCATTAATTAATTAGCAAGTTCCAAAACTGTACAACATTAAAATGATTTAATGCTTGTTTGGTGTAAGGTTATTATTAATAACAATGCCACAACGTTCTCTGTGCTATTCACTATGGAGTACAACTGTAGTTCGTTTAGTCACTTTTCATCTTACGCCCCCCTTGAGACCCCCCTTCCCCCAATTTTGTTGATAAGTTTTTTAGTCACCAAGCCGACGAGTGTAAGGTTTCACAAGTGTTTTGCTAATTGTATTCATTCTCTTATTTTTTTTTTTTAGATTTTTCAATGTATGTTTTAAAATTCCGAAGTTCCCCCACGCCATGCCCCCCCCCCCTTCTGCCAGTGTGCGAACCAACCCTATAACGAGAATCGAGATACATTGGGAAAAAAAACTACAGCTTTGATTTGAGACAAAAAGCATTGTTGTCACGCTGTTGTTGTGCTGTTTTGTTGACCCTACAAAAAAAGTCATAACTTGATGAATAATTTAATTAAAATCTCAGAGCTAAATCAGAAACCCACAGAAATATTATTACAAATATTTTTTTTTCATCGTTTCGGAAATATATAGTTTTTATACATTATTATTATTATTATTATTAAGCGAGATATCTGTAAACCTAGTAAATAACAAACTAGTATGGTATAAGTATGTATATGATTTGTGGGCTGGATTAAGGGCAAGTGTGACAAAAATATAAATAATCCCCCCGAAACTCCGCAAAGTTTCCAGGATAACCGAAAGTAGCATGTGTATTTTATTTTGTATCTGATTCCACTCTTGGCAAAACCCGTCTCGAGTAGAAAGCTCTTCTACTGAAAGAGAAAGCCTTGCGATAGAAAGCATCCGCATACAGCCCCGCGGCGCCGCTTCAGCCTCGCCGGCGTCTCCTAGCGTCGCGACGTCCGCGATTAAACTTTATAGTCCCAGGACTGCAGATACGGAGAAATAGACGGGTTTTATTTTGTGTGATGGTGTTTTTTGTTGTTCTTGTTTTGTCTCTAGATGATTACAAACTATGTGGTTAAATTTTTTACCACGAGTTTAAGAGAATTTCAAATCGGAACTATTCTGCATTGTAAATAAGTGGGTGGGGGAGATATTATTTTGGTTAAATTCAATTCTGATGTTTTTCGGGGGGGGGGGGGGGGGGGGGCTAAAATTTAAAGCGAGTCCCTTTTTACAAGTTTAAATTTTTAATTACCAGTTTAATCCAAAAATTTCGGGGAAAAGGGGGACCAAAAAATTTTTTTTTAAAAGGGTTTGCTTGTTTGGGGTTAGAATTAATTTTTTGGGGGGTTCAAAAATTTATAAAAAATTGGGGTTTTTTAGGGGGTTTTTACCAAAAAAAATAGGCCAATTTTATATCCCCCCTTTTCTAAAATTTTAATTTTTTTTTAAAGGGAAGAGGGAAAAAGGAATTAAGAGGGGGGGGGGGGAATGAAAAGGTGGGGGGAAGGGGGAATTTTAAGCACAGGGAAAAAAGGGGCATTTTAATTTGGTACTTGCCAAATTTTATGTGGCCAAAAAAAGATAAAAAATTTGGAAAATTTCCCAAAACCTTTTCCCCTTTCTGGCAAAAAAAAAAAAAAATTTTTTAAATCACTTTAAAGGGGGTAATTTTTAAAAGGCATTTTTGTTTGGCTATATTCACGTTTTAAAAAATAATTTTTTGGGGTTTTTAGCCCCTTTAATTTGTTTTTAGATTTTAATGATTTTTTGGTCCAAAATGACTATTTTAAATTTTTTTTGGTATAAATTTTATATGTTTAAAAATATGTTGCTTATCCCTGCAAATTTAATTTTTGATCACCAGTAAGTTATGTTATTAGTTTAAATTATTATTTTAAGTCTCCTTATTTTCTTCCATTTGCAATAAGTACATCGAACCATCAAAAAAATTTTAAATTTAATTAAAGAATTAGGGAATATTTTTTTTTTGAAAAAATTTTCAAAGAAATTTGGGCCAAACAATCATCCAGTTTTCGAAAAAGGTGGAAAAAATTTTATTTTTTTAAAATACTTTAAAAAAATTTTTGTGACGTGGGTTGGGAATTTAAAAAAAAAAATTTTAAAAAATTTTTTTTTTAAAAAAAAGAAAAAGTTTTTTTCCAAAAAATTAATTTTTAAATTTTTATATATATAATTTTATTAAATATTTAACCCTTTTAAAATTTTAAGTTTACTAATTTGTTAAATTTTCATTAGGGTGGGGGGGCAATAAGGGAAGGGTTATTATATATAAAGAAAAAAAATAAAAAATTTTTTGGACATAATTTAACCAATTGAAATTCTGAAAAATTGAAAAAGCTATTTTCTTTGTTTGCCCCCAAAAAAAGGGTTGTTTTTATTTTTTTGTTTATTTTTTAATTTTTTTGACCTTCAAAAAAAATCTTGATCCCAAAAGACGGATTTTTTTTGGGGGGGGAAAGGGGGGGGTTAAAATTTGTTTTTGTTTTAAAAATTGGGGGAAAATCCTCTTGTTTTTTAACTTTTACCCCCCGGGGGTTTTTTGGGGGTACTGATTTGGAAATTTCCTTTGGGCGTAAATTTGGGGGAGGGGGAACGGGGTTTTTTAAAAAAATTTTTCTGTCCCAAAAAAAAAAGGCTTTTTTTTTTTAAATAGAAAATTTGGTAAAAATTTTAAGTTTTTAAAAAAAATAAAAAACCTTTAAGTTTAAAAAAAAGCTTTTAAAGAGTTTAAATTGAACCCAAAAAAAAAAAAATCAAAACCTTTAAACTATTTAAAAAATTTGGCTTTTAGAAATTAATTTTTAAAAAAAATTTTTTTACCATTTAAAAAATTAAAAAAAAAAATTTTTGTTTCAATTTTAAAAAAAAAAATTTTCCCCAAAAAAAGATTAATTTTTAAAAAAAAAATTTTTTTAAATTTAAAAAAAAACAAAATTTAAGTTTTTTTTAAAAAATTTAGAAAAAGTTTTTAAAAAATATTTTAAAAAAATCCCCCAAAAATTATTTCTTTTTAAAATAACTTTTTTTTCCCCCAAAAATTTTTTTTTTTAAATTTTTTTTTTTTTTTTTAAAAAAAAAAAAATAAAAGTAAAAAAAAAATAAAGAGAATTTGAAATAATTTTATAATTTACCCCCCCACCATTCGAAAAGTGTAGATTTAACCCCCCGGGGGGAAAGGCCCGAAGGGTTTAAAAAAAAACCCCCTTCATATTGGCCAAGATCCCGGGAAAACACCCCTATTTGGAAATACGACATCTAATTTAATAACACGATAAGGGATAGGGAAAATTGTCAAGTAGGCCTATGTCAAGAATACCCAATATTTTATAATTTGTGGCCGTCTAATAGAAATGCCAAACGATGATGAAAAATGCAATTTTTATGAATTAAATTTTCAATAATTATTTTAGTTTCTTCAAGTTTCCTCAATTAATCTAATTATATAAGTTTCGTTTGCATCTATTTTTATAATTATATATACCAGCTATTTGTGTCGAATTTGAACTCTTGAAGCACAGCAATATTTACCACAGTGAAAATTTGTTTTAGGTAGTAGTAGCGTTGAGTGACTCTATAGGTAGTATACAAAAGAGTAGAATTATTGTTCCTTCATGACAAATTATTTATCTCCCAGTAAAATATTGCATCAAAAGTTATTTCTGGAAACTATTCCTATTTATTTATTTACATTTTTTATTATTAGAAGTCTTTTTCACCACATCATTTCTAAATTAATGATAAGCACATTGAAAGAGACATGTTGGATGGATAAAAATTTCTTATGACGTAGATTTTATATGAAGGTGTTCATGCAAATCAAAATTCACATCATAATTTGATTTTGTGACAAACGAAAATGAATTTAAATAAGTACAATTTATTCGGATTTTCATTTATTTGCATGCCATAGATTCGATCACGTATTATTTTATTTAAATGCCAAACGATGATGAATAATGCAATTTTTATGAATTAAATTTTCAATAATTATTTTAGTTTCTTCAATTAGTTTCCAAGTATATAAGATTCGTTTGCATCAATTAAATAATAATCTTTTCCAGTTATTTTGTGTCGTATTTAAACTCTTGAAGCACAGCAATATTTACCACATTAAAAAATAATGTTTAGGTAGTAATGTAGTAGCCTAGTAATTACTTTTAGATTACAAAAGAGTAGAATAATGTTCCAGCATGACAAATTGTTTATCTCCTAGTAAAATATTGCATCAAAATTCAAAAGTTATTTCTGGAAACTATTTGATATTTATCTATTTAAATATTTTATTATTAGAAGTCTTTTTCAACACTTATCATTTCTAAATTAATGACAAACACATTGAAAGAGACATGTTGGATGGATAAAAATTTCTTATGACGTAGATTTAATATGAAGAGGTGTCCAAGCAAATAAAAATTCACATCATAATTTGATTTTATGACAAACGAAAATGAATTTAAATAAAGTACAATTCATTCGGATGTTCATTTATTTGTATGCCATAGATTCGATCACGTATTATTTTATGGAAAATATATAACCAGAATCTTATCTACAAAATTTAAAATACACGAAATAACGATATAGTTGTTAGTGTCTTGTGTCTTTTTTCTTGCTTCCAATGCAGACAGTCCTGAGTTTGCACCCCTATTTTTTTCTTCTGAAATTGAATGAACTGTAGGCCCTATCTAGTATCTATGTTTTTGTGGCATTTATGTCAATAGTTACTACGAAACTCATAGTAAATGGGTCAATAAATAATGCCTCCAACTGAATAATTAAATTAGTTTAATTTAAATTAAACATACGAAATGCGTTACATGTTTTTGCTAGACAATAAAATACAAATTGATTTTTTGTTTTTTTTGTATATTGACTTGCTATGAATTTTCAATTTTGCCCAAGTGAACACGTAAGCAATTAAAACAGTAAATTAATTTTGATATTGTTGTCTTGTTCTAGTTGTTTGTACTTTTTAGGCTTATTTGTTATTGTACCAAATGACCCTCTCTTTTATGTGCATCAGAATAGATATGATTAATGATAAATTATATTTTACTTTAGTTTTTCTGGTTATCTTTTCTACTTTTTAACTTTATTTCATAATAATTATAGAACGAACGGAAGATAATTTACAACACTTTTTCAATATACATGAAGAAATAAAGAATACGTACCAAAAAAAAATACGAAGTCTGAGAAGAATGTGAATTGCAACGAAACTAATAACCAGTAAAATAATGCAATGACAGAAGTGAAAAAAACAAAAAAGGAGGTCAAATTGGTATTGAGAGGTGAAGGTTTTTGTCCAGGCCCCATCATACTATGCCTTCTCAAGTACAGTCGATGCAGCCTGGACACACATGATTTCACCTTGATCCTGGCCTTTGCTCAGGTCACAGTTTACCCATCATATCCACTTTATTCCCTTGAACTCCCGCGAGCGTGCACGCTCGGATGTTGACTCCAATACCGGCGGACCCCCTCGAACGTTAGTGCTGTAACGCGGTCTTATATATGAAGTGAGGCCTGCAAACCGTGCGAGAGCCTTGTGAACGGGCGAAACATTGATTTTATCAATTTATCCGTGGGTCGTAGAGAAAAGTTTACTTGAAAAGATATCTTGGAAATTATGTTTATCAAAGGAAAATAGTATTTTAAAAGTAATTAGAATGATAATTGATTTGTCGATAAGACAACAGCCGGCTTTGCGTCGCGGGTAGTAGCGGGATTCACGGCTAGAGCGCGACTCTGTTCACTTCAGCGCATCGCGGTGTGTGTGGGAGAACAGTGAGCGGCTTTACCGACTTTCCCAAGTGACTGAGCAAGGAAACGACTCTGAACAACCAGCAGGCTGACGTCGATTTTTGTCCCCACCCTTTGTATTTATTTATTTTTTTATTTATTTATTTATTTATTTATTTATTTATTTATTTATTTATTTATTTATTTATTTATTTATTTATTTATTTATTTATTTTATTATTTATTTATTATGTATTTATTGGATGAGCGGAAGCGAAATATTCCATTTCATACACTGGAGAAAAAAAATCCGGAATGTTTTTTTTGCTGTTACATGCCTAACGCTCGATGATTTATTCGGCAGTATCGGCAATCCTGACAGTAAGGTTTTCTTAGGCACATCATTCCCAACCTAACACACTATTTCCCTAATTATTCAGCTAGGGTCATACTAAGGAAAACTATTGTGTGCACCCTACAGAGGGTATTTTTAAACCGGCACCGCCAAAAGAAAAGAAAAAATCTAGTTATTTCCCATGTTTGATTTAGTGTAATTTTGATTTGTTCATCTGCCCCTACTGAATCAATTTGTTAATCCGCTTTGTTTGAAAATTGGGCCAATTTCTCCGTTCTATTAGAGTCTGAACTAAATCACCGAATTGATTTCCTCCAGACAAATACATTACTCATTAGTCTGGGAACAGTTATTGATTGGCGCCGAGTTATACCAGGGAAGGAGGCGCCGGGTGTAGCCAAGTAGCCTACTCGAACGAATTTTCTCCGTATCATTGTACTGAAAACCGGGACGGGGGGGGGGGGTGACGGGGGAAGAGAGATCCCCCCTCTCTTATTTGGGGGTGGAATATGGTGGAGAGGGCAGAAGAGTGGCAGGAGATAGTGTGAAGAGAACAAACGTGGAGGAGATTGATTGATTGTTTTTGGTAATTGATTCAATTTTCCATTTTGTTTTTCATTTATTAGGGACAAATTGTACATTTCATTTACAACAACACAAAGTTTTAGTTTGTATGTGTCCTTTAGCTAATATAGAACAAGTTTTCTAATCTAAGATCCATGATAAATTAGTCATTAAGGCGGGATGATAGGCTAGTGAAGACTTTATTTTCAATCCAAACTGAATTTTATACTGATACTGAGAGAGAGCGGGAAGAAGAAGGGAAGAAGAAGAAGAAAGAAGGAGAGAAAAAGAAGAGAAGAAGAGAAGAAGAAAGAAGAAGAAGAATAGTTTTAAAATGAAATAAAAACATGTTCAAAACTTTTAAACGAAATAAAAAATTAAATTTAGTATTTTTTTTTAAATTAATTAATTTAAAAATATCTTCAACGAAGTAATGATTTTTTCACAGAACAACAGAAAATCCGCATAACACATGGCAGCTCAATGCACCAATTACGCTCATCCAACAACGCGGCGGGACTTAAGCGTTTTCCTAGTTTATTTATTTAACGTCTATCCTATTTGTTATGGTTTGATATGCCTGCATATCTGCACATTTTACGATACTTTTTTTAGTACCAGCCTCCAATGAATAATCTTTGGTATAGTAGGATCTTGACCAATTCGCCATTTTTATCACACAACAAGATACACAGAACACGATATAAATGTCAATCAATATCTAACCCTATTTCTACTTTGAAGTCGGGGTTCGAGGGCTCCACCACATTCTTCCCCCTCCCCCCCCCCCGGGTTTATCGAGCCATGCTTTACAATCCCCCACATAGAATTCCTCTGTACTAGGAAAACGCTCAGTTGGACGCGTTGTTGAGCGAGCACCGGTACGTGCAACATGACCACCACACAGTGTAGGCCTAACTGGATATTGACATTGTACACTATTATACTATTCCAACATCTTTGCATTGTTGGATGAGCGTAGCGAGCGTAGCGAGCGAAGCGAAGATTCCATTTCACTACACTGGAGAAAAAAAATCCGGAATGTTTTTTTTTTTCTTTCTTTCCTTCTTTCTTTTTTTCTGTATTTTGTGTGTTTGTCAGCACGATTCCGGCTAACCGATACTCCGATTGCGATGAAATTTTATGGAGGCCTTCGAAATCTCTGAACTTAGAACTGCCACGTTTTTGAGCGCAATCGGAAAATTTTTTCTTATAAAAAACGCAATTTTACGATTTTTTTCGATTTTTTAAATATTTCTTCGACTTATAACACCGACACGCTTTATCCGATTTTAAAGATTTTTTCATAGAACCTTAATTTTATGAATTAAGATATTCGTGTGAAATTTGAGCGTAATCGAAAAATTATTTCTCATAAAAATCGAAATTTTACGGGTTTTTTCTTTTTTAAAACAATTCTTTGACTTGTAACACCTACATGCTTTATCCTTTTGTAATGATTTTTTTCACAGAACCTTAATTTATGAATAATATACTCGTGTTAAATTTGAGCGCAATCGAATAATTATTTCTTATGAAAATTGCAATTTTATGATTTTAAAAAAAAATTACGATTTATTAAAAAAATTAAGTTAATTTTTTATTTTATTTAATTTAATTAAAAAAAATCTTCGACTAAGTAATAATTTTTCACAGAACAACAGAAAATCCGCGTAACACATGGCAGCTCAATGCACCAATTACGCTCATCCAACAACGCGGCGGGACTTAAGCGTTTTCCTAGTACTAATTACGTCATGCCTTCTAAAGTGTATCTTTGTATCTCACTGCCTCCTTCATTTTTTAACATCTTTTTCGAATTATGATTACCAATAAGTCTTTAAGGTCTTAACCGATTTAGCTGAAAATTTGGAAAATAGGAGAGAATGTTGTACTTATTGACCCTGCAAAATTTCATAACGATCGATACATTTTTTTAATTTTTTTTATAACCAACGATTGGATTTTGTTCAAAAACTATACAGCAACCCGCCTAGGTGGTATGTAAATGGCTGCAAAATTTCAGGTCGATCGGAGAAACAGTGCGACCTGTACTGAAGCAGTAACAGAAAAAAAAACAGACATTCGAGCCATAAGAGTCAAGTGGAGACGCTCGCTACGCTCGCTCAATAACCCTCCTCACTCCCTTCTTCCTCAGGGATCTCCACCAGTTTTTGCCTTTGATTTTTATTTTTTCCCATCATCTTTCCAGGGGGTCTATTTACTAGTGACAACAATTGAGTGTTGTCACAATTAGTAAATCGACCCACTGATTTACCCTTCCCAAGCTGTCTTCCTTCTCTTCCCATCATAGTCATGGGCCTCCCTCTTTTTCTCTGTTTGTTTCCTGGGTCCTTTTTCTTGTCCTGCACTCATGTCATGTGTCTTATAATATATTAACTTCTATCACCCACTTAGATTGTAGGCATATATGCCTAACGCTCGATGATTTATTCGGCAGTATCGGCAATCCTGACAGTAAGGTTTTCTTAGGCATTTCATTCCTAACCAAACACACTATTTCCCTAATTATTCAGCTAGGGTCATACTAAGGAAAACTATTGTGTGCACCCTACAGAGGGTATTTTTAAACCGGCACCGCCAAAAGAAAAAAAAATCTAGTTATTTCCCATGTTTGATTTAGTGTAATTTTGATTTGTTCATCTGCCCCTACTGAATCAATTTGTTACTCCGCTTTGTTTGAAAATTGGGCCAATTTCTCCGTCTATTAGAGTCTGAACTAAATCACCGAATTAGTTTTACTCCAGACAAATACATTCTCATTTGTCTGGGACAGTTATTGATTGGAGCCGAGTTATAACCAGGGAAGGAGGCGCCGGTGTAGCCAAGTAGCCTACTCGAACGAATTGGCTCCTGTAGCATTGTACTGAAAACCGTGGAGGGGGGGGGGGGGGGACGGGGAGAAAGAACCCCCCTCTCTTATTTGGGGGTGGAATATGGTGGGAGGGCAGAAGAGTGGCAGGAGATAGTTGTGAAGAGAAACGTGTGGGGAGATTGATTGATTGTTTTTGGTAATTGATTCAATTTTCAATTTTGTTTTCAATTTTATTAGGACAAATTGTACATTTCATTTTACAACAACACAAGTTTTAGTGTATGTGTCCTTTAGCTAATATAGAATCAAGTTTTCTTATACTAAGATCATGATAAATTGTCATTAAGGCGGGATTAAGGCTAGTGAAGCCTTATCTTCCATCCAAACTGAATTTTATACTGATACTGAGAGAGAGGGGAAGAAGAAGACGAAGACGAAGAAGAAGAAGAAGAAGAAGAGAGGGGCATTGGGAGAGAGAGGGAGAGATTGATTGATTTAGAACTTTATTATAGTAAGGTATTTTCAAAGAGAGTGGTCGGGGGGGGGGGGGATAGGAGAGTAAGAGAGAGAGGGATATAACCTACCCAAACATTATTCAGGTAACGAAGAGGATTTTTTTTCACCGAACACCCAAGAATTCCATAATTTGCCCTTTGATTGAGTGAAATTCTTATAAATACGTTTAGTCAGGATATCAGTGGTTGGTGTGGGACCGGTGACCTTCAATCTATATCGCTATCAACAATCAACATGGAAGCCGCATCTACACCATCCGATACCCAATCCCAATCAATATTCACCACCACCTAGATGTAGGCCTAACAGATTAGGCCACTTTCCACTCGTGTGTGACGTGCACCAAACGATTCTCAATCATTACCTTCTAATTATTGGTTATTGATTTCCAATCAATAGTTGTAATTTAACTGATCAACAGTACTGGTACTTGTAATCACTGTCAAATACTAATTAGCTATATATCATCCATTAAATCCTCTCCTCCTAATATTGATAAGGACCAATAGTCTCCAGACAGTGTCCGCGGCACTATGTAGTTTTAATTCTTACGCTTTTAAAAATGAAAACAATACCAATAATACTGAAACATATCATAACTTGCATTGATTTACTTATCACTGAGTTGAGCACAACTCTAATGTAGACGTTGTAGCAAATAGTTTGACAAATAGGCCGACAGGTTTGACATTGGGACTGACCAATGTTGTTTCATTCACTAATACCTCGTTCAAGCGAGTCCACCAACCTTATAAAATATCTACCTATTATAATAATAATTTTTCTTGGGAAGCCTGCCAAGGGTGCAATTCATGCCCCTCTTCAGGTGTCTAAATGTTGCGGATAGGACAATTGTGAAGGGAAGTCCGAGGGCTATTTAAGAGGACTCAATCCTTTGCATTCGCATTAACGACCGAGGAAAATCTAACTATTAACGATCAATCGATTATATGTTGAGATTTGAAACAGTTTCAGCTGTTTTTTTGTCACTTCTTTGGACAAACCTTCACGTAGTTCATTGTGGTGGCTGTTGACAGGGTCGATGAAGAGCGCGATATAGACAGCCTCGGTTCGTCTCCAGGGAGGGGCAGTAAAATATAAATCACATCAGAGCAGAGTTACGACCGAGGACTCTGACGTTATGATCTTTATTTAGTAGCGCCACCAGGGCTGGATACAGGGCCGAACTAGGGGGGAGGGGGGGGGGGGCAACATTTAATGTTGGCAACATTGTCGCCAGGAGGAGAACTTTAGTAAAAGTGAAGGGTTACTCAGCGATGTTTTAACTCTTTTTGTTGTTTAAAAAAAACTCGACATTTTGTCATCACCTCGGGAGATCATAACTCACGTAAAGCTCTTGTTAGCCAAGCCTAGTTAATTTTGCAATGTGTTTCTGTTCTTCTGTTTTTGCAATTAAGTATACGTATTATTTATGGACCCAATATTTTCTTCTATTTGTTAAGTTGAAGTAAGTATAAGTTGTTAGTAATGTTATTATGTTTACAATGCACAATGTAAAATGACATGGCTGTAGCCTATTTGTCTAGTTGAATAAAAAAACTAAAAAACAACCACAACACAGCAATTTTAAATGATATTTAAACAGGCGCACACAAATTTTCCCAAAACTAATCATTCCCTCAAAAATACAATAACTCTAGTTGCCAGCACTGCAATACGTCATCCATCAAGTCGTAAACATCAATACAAACCTTTTAAATTTCCCCCAAAAAGTCCTCAGATCAACGTGCGCCGACTTAAAACACTCCACAAACTTTCTAACGCATTGATCACCATATAATTCTGTTCTCGCTTAGTAACACTTCACAATCACCGAACTTTTAAATGTCGTATCTCTCAATATTAAAAGCTTTACTTTAAACGAAAATAATGACGAGATGCCGGATTTAAATCGTGTATTGTTCAAATATTTGTCTTGGTCATCGTGATAAAAGGTGTTTAGGGTAGATCATTTGAAAGCAATAAAAGTTCTCCGCAACAATCCTTTGCATTCATCACTAAATAATAATATATTATTCCTAGATGTAAGAATTTACAATAACTTTGATATTAAAATTTCCCCTACGAATAACTAACTAATCGATAACTCGACAAATAACACCAAACTTTGAGTTGACAAGTGAATTTATGTGTAAATGGTTATATATTTTACATAAAGAAATAATATATCTTTTTAGAGAACTTTCGAAAATGCAAACAAACTCTGCAGACACCGTCGACGAAAATACGAATGAATATTGGCTTACCAGTGATCGGTAGTATAAATCGCCGACGGAGACATGGATGCAATCTATTTTCGTGTTTGTAATTCCAAACTGCAGGTTGTAACTTGAATCTCGGTTGTCTTTCTGGTTGGTTGGATGGGAGAGCAGCAGAATACCGTTCCCTTGCACTTGTGTTGTAGCTTCGTACTCGCATTGAGTATCAGTAACATCGCGCCCAAATAATATTCAAGGCTGTTTTAGTTTCCAAGACACAATAGTAGACACAATAGTTTCCAAGACACAATAAGTTCTGGGATGAGTCAGCAAATACGTTCTCGCACTTGTTTGTAGCTTCGTACCGACATTGGAGTATCAGTAACATCGGCCCAATAATTCCAAGGCTGCTTTTAGTTTCAAGACCAATAGTAGACCAATATTCCAAGACACCAATAAGGTTCTGGTGAGAGCACAGAATACTTCCTCGCACTTGTTGTAGCATTCGTACTCGCATGAGTATCAGTAACATCGCCCCCCAAATAATAATTTCAAGGCTACTAGATATTTAGTCAAGAACAAATTTTCTGTGAGAGCACAGAAAAACCGTTTCCCTTCAATTGTTTGTAGCTTAGGTACTCGCATGAGTATCATAACATCGCGCCCAAATAATATCCAAGGCTGATTTTATGTTTCCAAGACCATAAGTTTCGGAGATCAGCAGATACCGTTTCCTCGCACTTGTGATTGTAGCTTCGTACTGCATTGGAATGCATATTTCGGGCGTCAATAATATTCAAGGCTCCTTTTAGTTTCCAAGACACAATAAGTTCTGGGAGAGCAGCAGATACCGTTCCTGACTGTGTTGTAGCTTCGTACTCGCATTGAGTATCAGTAACATCGCGCCCAAATAATATTCAAGGCTGCTTTTAGTTTCCAAGACACAATAAGTTCAAGGTTAATATTATACAAAGTACAGTTTTTGTTTTGAACAACAGAAAATTGACAACAACATGTATACCATCGTTGACAATTTGTCCACAGTCGATTTTTTAAATCTCGTGGGAAACCGTCCCAAGGTACAATGGATGCCCCTCTTCTGGGCCCAGATCTACTAAGATGAGTAAAAGGGGTATTCACCCGCTAAACTAAAAAATAAATTTCATTAAGGCTAACTAGATAGATTCAGAAAGTAACAGAATTTTTTTGGGTCCGAAAAAATGTTGTCTAACTTTAATTTTCGAGCTAGGTCCTATCGACAAAAATCTCTCATAAGAAATAACATGGGGACCATATATTAATGCCCCGTGACCTTGGAAGATTTCGATCCTAAAATTTATTGGCCTGCATTGACGTACTCGACAGCCTTTTCTGTAAATCTGATATATTTTCTTTTTTAATTTGGGCAACTGGTTCGGTCAAAATATGCTGATTACCAGGGATGGGTATGATTTTGGAATGCATATTTTTGGGCGTTTGAGTGTTTATCTGTACACAGTTTAAGACACGCTGTTGTAAAGAGCTATTTTAGATTGGTACTATGCTCTAGTATCTATGTGGAACAAAAAAGAAGCAAGTTAAAGTCGATTTAATAAATTTCTTAAAACACCACTTTCCGCAAATTTCATGATCAAATAAATTTAATTATTCGTGTAAATCACAGTTACAAGATACAATTTTTTAAACTGTCATGTAGTACGCTATAAATTTTGTGGTAAAAAATATTTTTGGGTAATTAAGTACGGATTTCCCTTACAATTAAATTAACTCCATTTTTGGATAACTCCGCGTTCTGGATGTCTAATTAGATATTTTGGAGTTTGTACAATGAAGGTAATATCCGAGGACTCAATCCCTCGATTCTCCGGGGAAAACTTTCAGTCAGGGTTGCCGGTCCGGGATTCGAGCCGGGACATTCTGAATTATAGTCTCGCGCTTTACGATCGAGCCACAATTTTGATGTTATGGTCACTTATTTGGGTATAATTCTTGGTCAGTGCTGGCACGTAGTTTGATCAATGCTTTCGCCTGTTCTCACCTTTCAGTTTCACCGCGGTCAAAATAATTTAATATAAATTATCATCAAATATTCGTTATTGTTCTTGAGATAATCACCAAAAATCTGTATCTTTACTCTGTAGCTAATGAAAATATTTTCTAATTTTGAATGTCCAACGAAAACTGTATGAACATAAACAAGTAAATAATTCAACGTATTTCTTTTAAATATTGTATAAGAGCAGGATATAGTGGTCGTAAAAACATGTCGGCACCTCGTCACATGGTCTACAGCACGCTATGCCGGTAATGACATGCGAATCAGGTGGTGTTCAATGCTGTACGGTACGCGCTCATTCACTGCATTGCGCCGAACTAGCACGACCGACGCCGAGGATTGCCGAGTGGCCTTGGACCCGGACACGTGCTCGCATGTTTCTACCGGTCGGTACTGCATTTTCAAGAAACGTAATAATAGGTGAAACAATATATTTTAATTCGCGGATAAGTAATCCTGGATGAATGGCCAATATATAACGTATTTTCATAAATTTGTTATAAGGTAATCAATCCAGAAGAATTATAAAAAACATCTCAGCCGGGTATCGAACCCGGGTCCACGATGGCCAGCCGTATACTAACCGTTAGCTCTAAGCTTCCACTTAAGTCAATTGACTAAATAACTTCTGTATTGTTGGGGCATTATAAATCTGAATCGATGTGTTATATGTTTGCTTAGTTCTTACAATCAGTTTACAAAGATTGGACAATTCAATTAAAAGGAGCTATCCAATGAGATGGACTGCTTACTAAAATATAGGCCTTGACCATAACTCCAAAAAACATTATTAGACACCTGGACCCCGATACTTGTACATTTTAACTCTAAACTCATTGTCTCTAAACGTCTAACCTGTAATCTTTAACCCAGTGTTAACCTAACCAATCACCAAGACAGCCGAGGTTCCGGGTTCGATCTATAGTTGGGATATATGAAGTTTTACCTGGGTTTTAGGCGACTATGACTCGTTAGTTTGTTTGTACTTTTCTGTTTGTACGGGAATACGGTATTTTGTCTTAACCACTAAACATTTACTTTAACTAGGAAGCTTCGCAAACGCTTTTTCAGGCGCGTTGTTGGATGAGCGTATTTTTTTTTAAACGAAAAAAGCGTAAAATAAGAGATTTTCATGAGAAATAATTTTACGATTACGCTCAAATTTCACGCGAATTTATTAATTCATAAAATTAAGGTTATGTAAAAAAATCATTACAATCGGATAAAGCATGTAGGTGTTGATTGATTGAATATGCTTAACGTCTCATATTTATGCACTTTGGCTAATCGAGACGATGAGTGGTGATAGATGAGGATGAAGTATGAACAGAAGGGAGGAGGGGAAACCCGGTACCGGCACGTAGCCTACTCCTTTCGAAAAGTACCAAGGGGACCAACGGCTTAACGTCCCATCCGACAGGACGGTGTAACTTTGACAGTCATACAGGTTCCTCACTAACCGGACTGCTCGAGCAGACGTCAAGGAGGAACGAAGCCGTACACTAGCTTTCGAACCCTCCATCTGCTCTAACCAGCGGTATACGTGAGTTTCAAGTAGAAGCGGTCACCCACTTACCCATAACTCACGCCCGATTTTCTCTTAAACTTCGGTGTTCGAGTGGGAAACCGGTTAAACGAGCTCGGCTAAACCGCGGCGCATGTAGGTGTTATAAGTCGAAGAAATTAAAAAATCGAAAAAAACGTAAAATTGCGATTATCACGAGAAATAATTTTTCGATTGTGCTCAAATTTCACATGAATATATAAATTTATAAAA
The DNA here is from genome assembly GCA_024449915.1 of Sweltsa coloradensis. Lineage (NCBI taxonomy): Eukaryota > Metazoa > Arthropoda > Insecta > Plecoptera > Chloroperlidae > Sweltsa > Sweltsa coloradensis. The sequence goes on from JAMZAV010002079.1 coordinate 43,007, forward strand.
TTAAGGTTCTGTGAAAAAATCATTACAATCGGATAAAGCATGTAGGTGTTATAAGTCGAAGAAATTTAAAAAAATATCGAAAAAAATCGTAAAATTGCGATTTCCATGAGAAATAATTTTCCGATTGTGCTAAAAAACGTGGCAGTTCTAAGTTCAGAGATTTCGAAGGCCTTCATAAAATTTTATCGCATTTGGAGTATCGGTTTAGCCGGAATCGTGCTAACAAACAGACAAAAATACGAAAAAAAAAGAAAAAAAACATTCAGGATTTTTTTTTCTCCAGTGTAAAGAAATGGAATCTTCGCTTCGCTCGCTACGCTCGCTACGTTCATCCAACTATGCCTTAAAATGTACAGAAATCCGGCCCCTGTAGAAGGGCATCGAACAGTTCATAGTAAGCCCCCCCCCCCCCCTCTTCAACACCCCGAACACGCGTCCCCCAGCTCCAGCCCCAGCTGACGACGGTGACATCAGTCATGTCGGACACGCCCACCCCTGATCTATGAGGCCGTGACGTCACAACCAGAAAACTAATACCAACTGTTGAAAACTACGTGCGGACATAAGTCGCCGACACGGGTGCAGTTGGCAACGCTAGCAAAGTGATGGCATGCACAAGTTTTTTCTTGAGTTTGAGAAGATTTGTTTTTTATTCCTCATATTATTTTCTACACTAAGCCCATTTGAAATACAATATTTGATTAAAAACCCAAACACGATGATTTAAAAAAGAACGTAAAGCATAGAATGTCCAACACTAACAAATTGTTATAGACCAATTTTTAACTTTGATGTCCATTTTCCAAGTTTCAATAGATGCTGGGGACTTTGTGTTGAAGTAATCTATACAGATGAGATATTACGATAACTATTTGTGTTTATTAATTAATACAAATTTCTTAAATAAACATACACTTTTGCAAAACGCAGACGCAAGAACGGTGACGGTTGATTGATTGATTGATTGGATATTGCTTAAGGATGAAGTATGAACAGAAGGGAGGAGAAGAAACCCGGTACCGGCACGTATCCTACTCCTTTCGAAAAGTACTAAGGGGACCAAAAGAACTGTGTATAACTTTGACAGTCATATAGGTTCCTCCACTAACCCGGACTGCCGAGCTGACGTCGAGGAGAACGAAGCCGTTCCACTAGCTCTCGAACCCTCCATCTGCTCTAAACAGCGGTATACGTGAGTTTCAGGGCTTAGCGGTCACCCTCTCTACCCCTGACCACGCCCGATTCTGCTTAACTTCGGTGTTCGAGTTGGAAGATTCTACTAAAATTCATTAAAATTTTTAGAGAAGCGACTTCATCAACATGTCGTAGAAGAATTCAAAAATTAAAATAACGCGTTTCCTTCCACCGCGTTTAAATGTAGTGAGTGTTGGTGGAGGTGCCGGGTATAAATGAGAGATGCAAAGATATATAAAATGTTCGTTGCTTTCCACTGATTCTTTAATGCTTTACGTACAGGGCATATTATTATTTAAACTTAGAAGGGGGGGGGGGGGGGGGAGGCAAGCATCCCATTTAAATGACACAAGAATCTCCAGAAACATTCTTTATCATCCTTTCTGGAAGACAATGCCAACAAAAACGCAAGTCATTAGTATTTCGTGTTCAGTTTTATCCTGAGACTGAGTGAGACATGACGTAAATAAGCTTGGCGCTAGACGCTCAGTCTCCTATCCTCCCCCCGAGCGCTACCGTGCCGATTAGAAGCCATCTTGAAGGGGAAATTATTTTGCTGACAATATAATGCTTCTGCGATTTGAAATAACGAAGATGCAGTGGATTATTAGAGTGTGTTTACTCGCATCGGTTAAATGAAATTAGATCTGCTTTTAATTTTATCCACTTTAAGTGTTTGCCCGCTGCTTGTTAACATCTGGTACGATACATTTAGACGGCTGTTTTCCCCCTCCAAAGGAAGCTTCTATTTGGCACGCTTCCCGCGGCCATACTGAGAGTCTAGCATATTAATTGAATATCATTGGACATGATACACGTATACAGACGGACGGACGGACAGTGAATTGATGCGTGTAGTGGAGCTTCCGTTATTTAGTAATGACCAACACTTTTTCAGTCACATTGTTTTTCATAACAGTGTTTGTCAACTTCGCATGCCTAGTGAAACTAGAGTTATTATTAATTAACATCGAGCCCTATTTCCAACTAAGTCGGGTAGGGGGTGGGAGGTTCCCACCACATTCTTGGCTCCCCGCCCCCGGGGTTATCTAGGCCGGCTAGCCATGCCTGACGCTTCTCCCACGTCATCTTCTTCTTCCTCTGCATCATATACTTCACTTTCTTCCTCTTCAATGTCTTCTTCCTCAGGGACCTCCACATTTTTGCCATATTTTTCGTTCTTCCCAACACCTTTCCTGGTTATCAATATCCTAGAGTTATTATTATTATAAAAATTAAATTATTTGTAGTGAATGAAAAGTATCACACGTCATGTAAAATATGTTTGGTTATCAATAACATTACGACATAAACGCCGAATAATGAGTTGTATGATATGGGCGAGAGAGTATAACACGAACTGACAATTGTGCAAATTATCTAAAAAATCAATGATGTCCTCCATTTGAATAATTGTTAGGAGCACGGAATCTTGCGTGTCCTACGGTCTGACATTGATATTGACATTCTGACATTGACACTGCTGACATCTGGCGGCAGGAAACCGCGGCGTTGTAAACAAGGCGGTGGCAATCTATCTTATTTCTCGATATGTTTGGAGTCGGTTAGTGGCGAAACGCTCTTGTAGCTCGCTCAACTCTGGCCGGCATCAAACATAAGTATCCTGCTTATTTATTTAAACTATACGAGGGTTTCAGGAAGGCTTTGGGCGGCGCAGTATCTACTAACTTTGGGCCGTGGTGGGCAATGCTATATTAACATGGCTACGATAGACAGATAGGAGGAAGATCATATATTATTTTTCATCGCTTACACTGATTTAAACATGTGGACGACGCAAAATGTCAATATATTTGACAGCTAAGGATCTTCCAGTAACATAGAAATACTTTTTGTCAGCCACGAAACGTTAGGTCTATTACTAAAGCGTCTAAAGCCAGCTGGCATATAGCTTCTTTTTTTTTGGGGGGGGGGGGGGGACTGCTTTGACATGGTTCAGATTTTAATTGTTTTTTTTTAATCAATAGCTTCAATTTCCATTGTTTCCTTGCTAAAACGTTAATAACAGATGATATTGGAATACATATTATTCGATTGATCTCAACTGCCAAATGTTATGCAGCTTTCAGTAAGTTAATCTTCAATAAAATTCACCATTTTAACATGTGTTTTATGGCGCCAATGTGACTTATGCCCACCAGTCGGCCTTGACAGTCAGTGTGACGTCATCTGAAGCTCTCGTTCTATCTCACATGCTCGGTGTGTCCGCTCAAAGGCGGAATACCCGGGTTCGATCCCCGGTCGAACAAGATTTTAATTTCTGTATTGCACCAAACATTATTCCTGTATCCTTACAAAACAGATCAACATTTTGTCAATTACCTAAACGACGAAGAAAAAGAGAACAAAATCCCACTGGGCCAACCCTTTCCACACAGCCCAGATATATGTCCGGCTCGACAGCCACGCAATCAACAATATGACGGATCGCTCCCCCGACGATTAGTGTCATTCGGACGTCTGGGTTCATGCGCACTCGGCCGTATAGACTCGATAAGTTCAGTCACCAGATGTAATATGATGTATTATGTCTGTCTGTCAGTTAGTCTGTTTTAACTGTCAGCACTCAGCAGTCATTGTCAATCAAATACAATTATATGCGTATGTATTTGACGGGACTTGTTAAAGTAGTTACGATTTAATCATTAATATATCAAAATCTAATCAATATAATATATAATGTACGAAGTGAATTTAATAAATCATATTCATATATTATTACAACAGTTATTATGACCATGGAAACTTTGCAAAACCAAACAAATATATTTCTTTAGACAGCCCTAGTCAGTCTAAAGTGTTTTTTCGATATCTAAATTAATAAAATAAAAATCTTAGTTAGAGTCTTACCCACTCGGTAAGCCGGTAAACCTGTCTAAAAAGAGTAATTTGCATGCCAGCTCTTCGTGTCAAATTCGATATTTTGGCGTTAAGGTAGTTGTGAAGAGAATGTCCGACGAAAGAACAAAATAAGAAGATTCAATATTATTATTCGCATTAACAACTGAAAAAACTTGGGATACAACCTTCAGATATTGCCCGTGGCAGGTATCGAACTCGGGACCTCATAACCAGAGTCTCGTGCCTAACGCTTTAGATACATCCGTAGGTTTACCCGATGGTGGTTGTCGATATTTTGATTGTTGACAGAAGTCTCCGTAGACCTACCTAAAGATAACGGCTGAGAGTCGCTCGTTCACGGCCAAAACACTACACTCCACGGTATATTATTTGTTTCTGGTCTGATCTACCTAAAGATAACGGCTGAGAGTCGCTCGTTCACCGCCAAAACACTACACTCCACGGTATATTATTTGTTTCTGGTCTGATCTACCTAAAGATAACGGCTGAGAGTCGCTCGTTCTGGCCAAAACACACTACACTCCACGGTATATTATTTGTTTCTGGTCATTTATTAATTCTTGATAATAATGTCTGTTCTTTCTCGTGAACAATGTAAAGTCTATCCATCCATGAAGTACAAAGTGACCATCGACGGACGCGTCGGGTATGGGTATGAGGCAGCTGCTAAGGGTTGTCGCGTGTAGTCGTAAAATAGACCATCCTAGAAACTGAGGGTTTTATACCTGCTGTATTAATTTATTTATTGATTTTTTTGTTTAATTGCAAATATCTAATAACGTTGTTGAAATATTAAGAGTGCGTCTTGAATTTCATTTTTTTGGACGACATTCTCAATAAAACAGCTGATTAGGATAATGCTTCTATAACATATTTTGATAATATTATATAATAATATAATAATATTTACGTATTTCAGTCAGTTTTGATCGTAGACACTAGGGAAAAAAACACATTTCATAACACAAGCTACACATTTGAACCACGTTATGAAATATTTGCGATTATAAAAAAAATATTTTGCTGAATAAATTATTTTCATCACAATAGATTTGAAATGGGCGAAGGCAGGTAGAAACAAACCCATGTTCGCTCCAAAGTTCGGTCACGCCAAAAAAGGTGGAAAGGGAAAAATGCAGACAATAGACGGGACGACCGATCCCGGTCTCGTCCGCCGATGGTCACTTTGTACCTCAAGGATGGATAGACTTTAGTTTTCGCGTACAACGTATTAATTTTGATTTAAAACTGTCAAAACTTTGTTCTTTATTAAACAAAACGCGTCCTTAAAGTTTTAACAATTTTAAAACAAGATGATGCATTCTAAGCAAAAACTATTATAATATTAAATGCGCCTACCTGGAATGTGGAAGCCTGGATTCGAACACCGGACGGGATGGATTTTGTAATTTCTGAATAGTATTAAATATTAACAACTTCTCCTACGGGAGTGTTTCCCTAGCAACCAAATCGAGAGATAAACAACATTGTTCACGAGAAAGAACAGACAATTCTCGAGGTAATGACAATAATATCTTGAACGTGTGTAACAATTGATCAATAACCAGTGACAAATAATTTATACCGTAGTGAGTGTTCTGGTCGTGAACGGGCGACACTCAGCCTTAACCGTAACATCAATCTAGCTATACATCTCCGTCAACATCTTCCCGACTCATCCCCAGGGAACGAGGAGTCCAGAAATGATCCCATCACTCTTCCCTGCCCTAACTCGAGCACGAGTCAATCCTGTTTGGCGGGGGGGGGGGGGGGGGGGGGGTACGTGGCTACACGTTATCGACGTTTGCGACGGTTAAAAATACGGCAGCCAAAATCTTGATACAATCCAGAGAAAAAAGAGAAATACTTCCCGATAAAAAATCGCGTGTATGTTCCCGGGGCAGCGATGTGGTAACTGCTGGGTATAATGGTTTGCGATTCTACGGTTTGGAAGGGGCGAGAGCAAAGATAGATAGATAGATAAACAGTTGTGTCACTTGTGTTCGGGGATATGAGAGGAAATAAAATACAACGGTAGAACCAGACCGGCAGTGTTGGCTCGAGCGTTAAACTCGAGACTCTGATTCGGGAGGTCCCGGGTTCGAATCCCGTCAATACCGGCAATCCTGACTATAGGATTTTCGGAGGTTTTCCTCAAGAGCCCTCGGACATCCTCACGATTGTACTGAAGAGGGGCATGCATTGTACCCTGAGCAGGTGTCCCCCAAGAAACTAAAATAGATGATAGAAACAGAAGAATATATTTTCGTGATCAAATTCGTTCCTCTATCTCTCAAATTCTAGGTTGAACAAATCGAGCTAAAGTTTTGTGAAGTTTGGGGGTTTGTTTGACTTTTTAACTTGTTGAAACGTGATCCGATTCATTCTTGAGAACACGAAGGAGGACGTGGCACCGTTCACGATCTGAAGAAACAAACTGAGAAAATTCTCTTGAGAATAAACCCAATCAATAATTATGTAGTTCGCATCGCATTCGCTACTTATTCTTCTAAACCTAAACAATAAAATGAATCATACGATTTCATTTATTTATTACCTATTTATGTAAATTTTCTACATACGTGTGGTAAACTGATCATTATGTATTCTCTCATCATCTATGTATTTATTTATTTATTTATTATTTTTTTAACGTCTATCCTATTCAGTTATAAAAACTGATTTACAAAGGAGGACAACTAAATAAATCTAATTACATAGATGCAGAAACAACAATAAACTACATTTTAACTGACCATTGATCACATTTATTACTTTACCAAAGGCAAACAAATATAATGTATTCTTCAACCTATTCATATAAGGTATAAACTGAGAGGTAATATCATTGAGTATAAAACGTATTATGACTTACATATGATAAACTCACATTTGTAATATGTACTCTTTTACTTACATGGTAAACTCACATGTAATATGTACTCTTTTACCTACATGTGGTAAACTGATAGATAGTAATAATTATGTATTGTTCTACTTACATAATATGGAAATATGGTGTGGCTCGTTGGTCTTGTGGTTAGCGTATCTGCTTCCAATGCAGAAGGTCCAGGGTTCGATTCCCGCTAAAGTCAAAAGATTTTTAACTTCTAATTTGGACTTAAGTTCATCAATCATTGTAAACGGTGAATTTGGAGCCGTCCTAGCAACAAAGCACATAATAAATTCAGAGTTGTTCTGAATCGGCCTTGTTGATTCTGGCGTTGATCCGCGGGTGTTCGCACTGTCCATACTATATTGATTGCTATATTTTCTATTAAAAATATCGATCTTTGGTTGGTTATCGCTCACTCGTCGATTGCGTCGGGGCCTACAGGGTTGGCTAGGTCGCTTTGATTTACTGTCCCCCACTGAAAATCAGTTATATAATTGAGTGGCTAGACTACAATTTTTATTTATTTTATTTTATTTAATCATATTCATATGTTCGGTACTGATCATATGCATGAGATCCACTGCAGATACATAAGCAATGTTAGTGTCAAAACGTTTTCTGTCCACCTCTATATTTTCTTCCTTCCACAGATAGATATTTTACAAAAGGACGCTCGGTCTTCCCAAGTCAATCTATTTCGAATGCACAGTATCTCACGGCGCCTAGAATTTGCAATCAAGCCGGTGTATTAGTCCTTGCAATCGTATTAATTAGGCGGTGTTTGCTCTGGGGGGAGGGGGGGGGGGAGTGCGGTACGTCACTGCGGAACCCATCAGACCAGGCCTGGGTTTAACGTCTTCCTCCAGCGTAATGAAGCAAGGAGACACTTTATAGGCCGCATTAGACAGACAGACCCCCTCCCCCTCATCACTCTGCTTGTTAGATGACAGTCGTATACTGGTAGGTCGTCAGATACATATACTAGTAGAGTTTTTTTAGCGTTTAGTTTTTGATGCTACAATGCTAGTTTTGACGATTTAAAATGCAAATTTTACTAAAAATATGTTTTTAAGATCTATAGAAGAAGGTTTATCAATGTATCTGAGTTTTATGTGACCTAATTGATGAATGTTCCTATTTCATTATGTACCCCACATTGAGGGTTTTGGTGGAAGAGAAACCAATTAATGCTACATAATGCTAAATTTGTCAAATTAATGCTAAATATTCAAATTTAAATGCTAAAATTCAAGGAAGTTATCTGCACCTGCAATGTTCAAGGAAGTTATCTGCTTTACCGACATATAGATTTAGCTCGATAAAACGATGAGACTTTGATTCAGGTGGCCACGAGTTCGATACCCGTTACCGGCAATCTTGTGATGAAAGGTTTCTCCAAGGTTTGTGTACGTCGTAATGAGAATGCAAGGAATGATTCCTCTTAACCCATTGGAGTAACAATTAGTTTCTTTAAGAAATTCATGTTCTAAGTGTAAGTTACAATATGAAATTGTAACTTTTTTCTGATAATTTTAATACTTTTTTGGGCAATATTTGGGAAATTTTGGATTTGACGTAGCCCATTTGTTTGAAATAAAACTGTTATTTTCTTTGCTTGGCTGGAAATGTTTTTTTTCTGATTTGTTTCATGTGTAACATTTTTGTGGTTTAAAATTGAGCATGTTAGACTTTTTTGAAATTACAGAGATTTTAAAAATTCTCTCTGTTTTGTTATTTTTCACCCTTTTGGATTTTGGATCATAAAGAAAATTCATACCAGCCATGCGATTCACAAGATTTAAAAAGCAAATTTTGAATGACGAATTTTAAAAAATATAGATTTTTTGAAATATATATTAAAAGTTCCCCCGATAAATAGACGAGCCTGACTCGTCGAAGCACTATAATGGGTTAATAGCCTTCGTTCTCTTTACAACACTAACTAAAAAATACCTATACGATACGATCCGTTACACTATGGCTGGGCTGCAATTAAATCTACCAACCTTTCAACAAAAACTTTACTGACTTTCTTATACTTTTTGTTTGGTAAAACTTCAAATAATTAATAAATCCAATTATCATAATGTGGTAGGCCCTAAGTGGTAAAGCAAACATACTGAAACATGAAAATCTGTGAAAACATTTTGTGCCTACTTGCACATCTTGTTAATTATGTGCCTCATTAAAAATAATTGTCATTACTTGTCGTTGTACTACCCAATGATATTTAACATCTATAGTAGAGAGTAGATCCCCAGTATCCAATACGTCCGCACAGGCGCGAGCGTAGCAAATTGAGGCGTCAATCTTACCTTTTCAAGATGGCGATTTGACGTTTCAATTTAAGCTTGAATTTAGGTTGTGCAGCATGGGAATGCACAAACAGAAACAATGAGAAGTTATTGCATGAGGGAATTACTAAATCATTTGGTGTTAATGGCTAATATGCTCACCTGTCAACCTGACAGCACGCTTGAAACATATTTGGGCTACAAATCACTACAAACTACTTACAAACTGACCTTTTCAAGATGGTTTCTAATTGACACGCCAGTGGACCAATGACTATAGGGATCTAGCCTACTATAGATGTTACATATCATTGGTCCTATACAGCACTACAAGCTCTTGATTCTAATACACTTCTCTGTTTGTTTCAGGTAAGCTAGATATCGAGGATAATGATTAATAGTAGGCGCTTCTTCGTAGCGAGTGAAGCCAAAAGTTAACTTTATTCGGTGAGTAGAAAACAAACAACATCCTTTCAAACTTTCCACCGGGAAAAACTATCTACGCTGAGCTAATGAGGTTTTTGTACAAGAAAACTGATTATGATTTACGTTTTGGACGAGCGTAGAGAGCTAATACATCAGTGTAACAACTGTCTTTATAAAATGTTGATGTGTTCTATTCGTGTCGTATGAAACAAACGGCTACTAAATAGCTAAATATTTGTCACGAAAAATTCACTTTTACCCAGAGACCACACCCAGAAACCACAAACAAAATATTTGGATGAGCGAAGAGAAGACTCAAATTTCACTTAGCCCGAGAAAAATAGCTCTGGTGTTTTTTTTAGTCTTTTTGTTTGTTCTCTACCGGACAAACGGCATATGCGATCATGATGGCAATTGGAAGGGACCTTAGAAATCCCTAAACTTAGATCTGCTAAGTTTTTGGGTACAACCGAAGAAATATTTTTCATGAATAACGTACTTTTTCCATTTTTCCGATTTTTAATACGATATTTACGTGATATTTAGGCCGTTCTGACCAAACGGGTGGGGCAACAACGTTCATATTTTAGATGGACTTTAAGGTGATGGTGATATGCCTTTTAAAAAGAAAAGTTGAAAAAGTTATTCGGAATTTATTGAAAAAACGGTTTTAATATAAGCTTTTTACAGGTTGAATAAATTAACAAGTAACTATAGAAACTTGACAAAAATCACCAACAATGCGTACAAAAAGTATTCTTTGTGCCTCGAGATATTTTACATTCTATTGTTTATTCGTATTACCATAGCAATAAATACTACTTTATAAAAATTATCCTAATTTAACAAAAATAATATTGCATCGAACTTGAAAAAGTAATATACATGGACAAAAAATTTAGTAATCATTGGCCAGAAAAAGTCAAGCAAAAAAGCTCATCCATCAACGCGACTGGAAAAAGCGTTCGCGAAGCGTCCTAAAGTATTATACATTAGTATGTAGACCTACACCATCGACTTCAAGTAGGTACATCAAGGAGTCTAGTTGTATCTATACTCAGCCCCTGATTTACTTCTAGCGATGATTAGACGAGTGAGCGATGCACTTGATCGGGTCTTCGTCGTGACTGTGTGACTTGTGTGACTTGTGTGACTTGTCCTAAAGTATTATACATTAGTATGTAGGCCTACATCATCGATTCAAAATAGGTACATCAAGGAGTCTAGTTTTTATCTATACTCAGCCCCTGATTTACTTCTAGGCGATGATTAGACGAGTGAGCGATGCACTTGATCGGCGACTTCGTCGTGACTGTGGGACTTGGGTGACTTGTGTGACTTGTCCTAAAGTATTATACATTAGTATGTAGGCCTACATCATCGACTTCAAGGGAGGTACATCAAGGATCTAGTTGTATCTATCTCAGCCCCTGATTTACTTCTAGTCGATGATTAGGGCGAGTGAGCGATGCTCTTGATCGGGTTCTACGTCGTGACTGTGTGACTTTTTGACTTGTGTGACTTGTCCTAAAGTATTATACATTAGTATGTAGGCCTACATCATCGACTTCAAGTAAAGGGACATCAAGGAGTCTAGTTGTATCTATACTCAGCCCCTGATTTACTTCTAGGCGATGATTAGACGAGTGAGCGATGCACTTGATCGGGTCTTCGTCGTGACTGTGTGACTGTGTGACTTGTGTGACTTTTTGTGACTTGTCCTTATAGTATTATACATTAGTATATAGGCCTACATCATCGACTTCAAGTAGTACCTCAAGGAGTCTAGTTGTATCTATACTCAGCCCCGGATTTAAATTCTAGGCGATGATTAGACGAGTGAGCGATTTCACTTGATCGGGTCTTCGTCGTGACTTGTGACTTGTGGGGACTTTTGGGGGACTTGTCCTTTAAAATAAATTTTAAAATTAGTATGTAGGCCTACATATCGACTTCAAGTAGGTAAAATCAAGGAGTCTAGTTGTATCTATACTCAGCCCCTGATTTACTTCTAGTCGATGTTTAGACGAAATGAGCGATGCACTTGATCGGGTCTTCGTCGTGACTGTGTGACTGTGTGACTTGTGTGACTTGTCCTAAAGTATTATACATTAGTATGTAGGCCTACATCATCGACTTCAAGTAGGTACATCAAGGAGTCTAGTTGTATCTATACTCAGCCCCGATTTACTTCTAGTCGATGATTAGACGAGTGAGCGATGCACTTGATCGGTCTTCGTCGTGACTGTGTGCTGTGGACTGTGTGACTTGTGTGACTTGTCCCAAAGTATTATACATTTGTATGTAGGGCCCACATCATCGACTTCAAGTAGGTACATCAAGGAGTCTAGTTGTATCTATACTCAGCCCCTGATTTCTTCTAGTCGATGATTAGACGAGTGAGCGATGCACTTGATCGGGTCTTCGTCGTGACTGTGTGACTGTGTGACTTGTGTGACTTGTCCTAAAGTATTATACATTAGTATGTAGGCCTACATCATCGACTTCAAGTAGGTACATCAAGGAGTCTAGTTGTATCTATACTCAGCCCCTGATTTACTTCTAGTCGATGATTAGACGAGTGAGCGATGCACTTGATCGGGTCTTCGTCGTGACTGTGTGACTGTGTGACTTGTGTGACTTGTGTGACTTGTCCTAAAGTATTATACATTAGTATGTAGGCCTACATCATCGACTTCAAGTAGGTACATCAAGGAGTCTAGTTGTATCTATACTCAGCCCCTGATTTACTTCTAGTCGATGATTAGACGAGTGAGCGATGCACTTGATCGGGTCTTCGTCGTGACTGGGGTGACTTGTGTGACTTGTGTGACTTGGGCCTAAAGTATTATACATTAGTTTTGTAGGCCTACATCAATCGACTTCAAGTAGGTACCCTCAAGGGGTCTAGTTGTATCTATACTCAGCCCCTGATTTACTTCTAGGCGATGATTAGACGAGTGAGCGATGCACTTGATCGGGTCTTCGTCGTGACTGTGTGACTGTGTGACTGTGTGACTTGTGTGACTTGTCCTAAAGTATTATACATTAGTATGTAGGCCTACATCATCGACTTCAAGTAGGTACATCAAGGAGTCTAGTTGTATCTATACTCAGCCCCTGATTTACTTCTAGTCGATGATTAGACGAAGAGTGAGCGATGCACTTGATCGGGTCTTCGTCGTGACTGTGTGACTTGTGTGACTTGTGTGACTTGTCCTAAAGTATTATACATTAGTATGTAGGCCTACATCATCGACTTCAAGTAGGTACATCAAGGAGTCTAGTTGTATCTATACTCAGCCCCTGATTTACTTTTAGGCGATGATTAGACGAGTGAGCGATGCACTTGATCGGGTCCTTTGTCGTGACTGTGTGACTGTGTTGACTTGTGTGACTTGTCCTATAGTATTTACATTTAGTATGTAGGCATAAATCATCGACTTCAAGTAGGTACATCAAGGAGTCTAGTTGTATCATACTCAGCCCCTGATTACTTTAGTCGATGATTAGACGAGTGAAACGATGCACTTGATCGGGTCTTCGTCGTGACTGTGTGACTTGTGTGACTTGTCCTAAAGTATTATACATTAGTATGTAGGCCTACATCATCGACTTCAAGTAGGTACATCAAGGAGTCTAGTTGTATCTATACTCAGCCCCTGATTTACTTCTAGTCGATGATTAGACGAGTGAGCGATGCACTTGATCGGGTCTTCGTCGTGACTGTGTGACTTGTGTGACTTGTGTGACTTGTCCTAAAGTATTATACATTTGTAGTAGGCTACATCATCGACTTCAAGTAGGTACATTTAAGGTCTATTTTATATCTCAGCCCCTGATTTACTTCTAGTCGTTTTTAGAGAGTGACGATTTCACTTGATCGGGTTGTGTGACTTGTGACTGTGTGACTTGTGTATTGTCCTAAAGTTTATACATTAGTATGTAGGCTACATCATCGACTTCAAGTAGGTACATCAAGGAGTCTGTTGTATCTATACTCAGCCCCTGATTTTTCTAGTCGATGATTAGGGCGAAGTGAGCGACGCACTTGATCGGGTCTTCGTCGTGACTGTGTGACTGTGTGGACTTGTGTGACTTGTCCTAAAGTATTATACATTAGTATGTAGGCCTACTCATCGACTTCAAGTAGGGACATCAAGGAGTCTAGTTGTATCTATACTCAGCCCTGATTTACTTCTAGTCGGTGATTAGACGAGTGAGCGATGCACTTGATCGGGTCTTCGTTCGTGACTGTGTGACTTGTGTGACTTTTTGTGACTTGTCCTAAAGTATTAAAACATTAGTATGTTAGGCCTACATCATCGACTTCAAGGGAGGTACATCAAGGAGTCTAGTTGTATCTATACTCAGCCCCTGAGTTACTTCTAGTGGCGGGTGATTAGACGAGTGAGCGATGCACGTGAGCGGGCCTTCGTCGTGACTGTGTGACTTGTGTGACTTGTGTGACTTTTCCCAAAGTATTATACATTAGTATGTAGGCCTAAAATCATCGACTTCAAGTAGGTACATCAAGGAGTTCTAGTTGTATCTATACCCAGCCCCTGATTACTTCTAGGCGATGATTAGACGAGTGAGCGATGCACTTGATCGGGTCTTCGTCCCTGACTGTGTGGGCTTGTGTGACTTGTGTGACTTGTCCTAAAGTATTATACATTAGTATGTAGGCCTACATCATCGACTTCAAGTAGGTACATCAAGGAGTCTAGTTGTATCTATACTCAGCCCCTGATTTACTTCTAGTCGATGATTAGACGAGTGAGCGATGCACTTGATCGGGTCTTCGTCGTGACTGTGTGACTTGTTGACTTGTGTGACTTTGTCCTAAAGTATTATCATTAGTATGTAGGCCTACATCATCGACTTCAAGTAGGTACATCAAGGAGTCTAGTTGTATCTATACTCAGCCCCTGATTTACTTCTAGTCGATGATTAGAAGACGGAGCGATGCACTTGATCGGGTCTTCGTCGTGACTTGTGTGACTTGTTTTGGGGCTTTTTGTGACTTGTCCTAAAATATTATACATTAGTATGTAGGCCTACATCATCGACTTCAAGTAGGTACATCAAGGAGTTAGTTTTTATCTATACCCAGCCCTGATTTACTTCTAGGCGATTTATTAGACGATGAGCGATGCACTTGATCGGGTCTTCGTCGTGACTGTGTGACTTGTGTGACTTGTGTGACTTGTCCTAAAGTATTATACATTAGCATGTAGGCCTACATCATCGACTTCAAGTAGCTACACCTCAAGGAGTCTAGTTGTATCTATACTCAGCCCCTGATTTACTTCTAGGCGATGATTAGACGAGTGAGCGATGCACTTGATCGGGTCTTCGTCGTGACTGTGTGACTTGTGTGACTTGTGTGACTTGTCCTAAAGTATTATACATTAGTATGTAGGCCTACATCATCGACTTCAAGTAGGTACATCAAGGAGTCTAGTTGTATCTATACTCAGCCCCTGATTTACTTCTAGTCGATGATTAGACGAGTGAGCGATGCACTTGATCGGGTCTTCGTCGTGACTGTGTGACTTGTGTGACTTGTGTGACTTGTCCTAAAGTATTATACATTAGTATGTAGGCCTACATCATCGACTTCAAGTAGGTACATCAAGGAGTCTAGTTGTATCTATACTCAGCCCCTGATTTACTTCTAGGCGATGATTAGACGAGTGAGCGATGCACTTGATCGGGTCTTCGTCGTGACTGTGTGACTTGTGTGACTTGTGTGACTTGTCCTAAAGTATTATACATTAGTATGTAGGCCTACATCATCGACTTCAAGTAGGTACATCAAGGAGTCTAGTTGTATCTATACTCAGCCCCTGATTTACTTCTAGTCGATGATTAGACGAGTGAGCGATGCACTTGATCGGGTCTTCGCGTGACTGTTGACTTTTGTGACTTTGTGTGGGCTTGTCCTTAAGTATTATACATTAGTATGTAGGCCTACACATCGACTTCAAGTAGGTACATCAAGGAGTCTAGTTGTATCTATACTCAGCCCCCGATTTACTTCTAGTCGAAGATTAGACGAGTGAGCGATGCAAATTGATCGGGTTCTTCGTCGTGACTGTGTGACTTGTGGACTTTTCCTAAAGTATTATACATTAGTATGTAGGCCTACATCATCGACTTCAAGTAGGTACATCAAGGAGTCTAGTTGTATCTATACTCAGCCCCTGATTTACTTCTAGTCGATGATTCGACGAGTGAGCGATGCACTTTATCGGGTCTTCGTCTGCTGTGGACTTGTGTGACTTGTGTGACTTCTCCTAAAGTATTATACATTAGTATGTAGGCCTACATCATCGACTTCAAGTAGGTACATCAAGGAGTCGAGTTTTTATCTATACTCAGCCCCTGATTTACTTCTAGGCGATGATTAGACGAGTGAGCGATGCACTTGATCGGGTCTTCGTCGTGACTGTGTGACTGTGGACTGGGGACTTGTGTGACTTGTCCTAAAGTATTATACATTAGTATGTAGGCCTACATCATCGACTTCAAGTAGGTACATCAAGGAGTCTAGTTGTATCTATACTCAGCCCCTGATTTACTTCTAGTCGATGATTAGACGAGTGAGCGATGCACTTGATCGGGTCTTCGTCGTGACTGTGTGACTTGTGTGACTTGTGTGACTTGTGTGACTTGTCCTAAAGTATTATACATTAGTATGTAGGCCTACATCATCGACTTCAAGTAGGTACATCAAGGAGTCTAGTTGTATCTATACTCAGCCCCTGATTTACTTCTAGTCGATGATTAGACAGTGAGCGATGCACTTGATCGGGTCTTCGTCGTGACTGTGTGACTTTGTTTTGACTTGTGTGAAATTGTCCTAAAGTATTATACATTAGTATGTAGGCTACATCATCCACTTCAAGTAGGTACATCAAAAGGAGTCTAGTTGTATCTATACTCAGCCCCTGATTTACTTCTAGGCGATGATTAGAAGAGTGAGCGGGTGCACTTGATCGGGTCTTCGTCGTGACTGGGGTGACTTGTGTGACTTGTCTGACTCGTCCCAAAGTATTATACATTAGTATGTAGGCCTAACATCATCGACTTCAAGTAGGTACATCAAGGAGTCTAGTTGTATCTAACTCAGCCCCTGATTTACTTCTAGGCGATGTTTTGACGAGTGAGCGATGCAAACGAAGTGGTACATGCACTTGATCGGGTCTTCGTCGGCCGAACGGCCAGAAAATTGAGCTGAAAATTTTAAAACAAACATCCGTGACCAGGGAACAGAACTGCTAAAAAAAAATGAGAAAAAATCCTTTGCGATTAACTCACAAGAATAAAAATTTGGAAAATTTAAAACCCAGATTGCAAATGTTAAATTGCATAGAAAAGGGCCCCAACCATTGTTATAACTAGGGAAAACCCTTAAGTCCCGCCGCGTTGATGGATGAGCTTTTTTTAAGTTTTGTTTGCGTGGGATAATCTTTAACTTTTGTTTAGTGCTTTGTTTTGCTGCCTACGCATTGTAGGTGATTGTTGTCAAGTTTCTATTGTTACTTGTCAATTTGTTATTATTTATTTATTTACCGTAAAAAACTTATATTTAAAGCTTTATTTCTATGGATTCTGGCTAACTTTTTTTAACTTTTTCTTTCGAAAGGTACTTCATCACCATAATCTTAATGTCCATGTATAATATGAACGTTGTAGCCCCACCCGTTTGGTCAGAATTGGCCCAAATGGCACGAAAATATCGCACAAAAAATCAAAAAAACTTATATTAAAAGCTTTATTTCTATGGATCTTGGCTAATTTTTTCAACTTTTTCTTTCAAAAGGTACTATATCTCCATAACCTTTAATGTCCATGTGTAATATGAACGTTGTAAGCCCCACCCGTTTGGTCAGAATCGGCCCAAATGACACGAAAATATCGCACAAAAAATCGAAAAAAAATCGTAAAAGTATGATATTTATGAGAAATATTTCTTCGATTGTACCCAAAAACAATACAGCTCTAAGTTCAGAGATTTCGAAGGTCCCCTCTAATTTTCATCAAGATCGGATATGCCGTTTGCCCGGTAGAGAGCGAACAAACAGACAAAAATACAAACAAAAAAAAACAAAAACAAAAAACAAACAAACAAAAAAACACCCAAACTAAATTTTTTGGGGGGTCAGTGAAATTGAAGTCTTCGCTTCGCTCATCCAAATATGAAAAAAACAATTATGATTTCGGTGTCGGATAAAAAATCACCAAGTTGGTGATTATCACCACGTGTTTTGCTTTTATTGTCATAAATGTCATCAACTAAAGAGTATATTAATAACTAACGCTCGCTGATTCACAAGAAACAGTGCAAAACGCAGTATATAACTAGGAAAACGCCAAAGTCGATGTTAGATGAGTGAACAAGCCATGTGTTTGAGTAGCCGGGAACATCCCCTTTCCTCCCCCTACCTAAGGCTGAATCTAACTAGCATGGGCATTTCCTCCCCGGTCTATTAGGCTAGAGTGGCGCGGCGCATTAGGCATTACAGTGTTGACGCGCCCTAACGACAACTAAACTCAAAACCCCTATCATTTATACTTATATTAAGTTTTAATGATAACAGGTACTCACACATGGCTTGCTCACTTCAATAAATAAATTCGAATTAAGGGTCTACCCACTCTGTCACTCAACTAAATAGCGATTTGTGCGTCTCTTGTGTTCTCCAGAATAATGATAATATGTGTACATTAGTGGAATTTGCGCCGGTTGTGGTAGAAGATGTAACTCTTGCGTTCCCTCGATTCTTCATAACCTCCATCACGCTTCTGTTGGCCTGATACTAGCCGGCACAACTGTGGCTGTAGCAAGCATCATCGCGGAAACTCGCTCGCACGCGGGCACCCGCCCGAACAAGGCAGCCAAGCCAGCCGCCAGCCGCCAGCCTTGCTCGCTCGCCCGCCTCTGCATATTAAATATACCATATTATCATATATTATATTAAGGAAAACGCCAAAGTAGTTGTTATACGAGTGAGCAAGCCATGTGTTGAGTACCCGGGAACATTATCATAGAATAAGTATAAATGATAGGGGTGTAAGTTTAGTTGATACAAGGGCCTGGACGCGTCAACACTGTAAGGCAATCCCGGGTACACATGGCTTGCCCATTCTATTCGTCTAACAACGACTTTGGTGTTTTCCTAATGTATATGTTGACGTTCGCATCCTATATTCTCAAATGCTTGTGTTGTCTGTTGCTTGAGATTGATGCAATTTGACAATGTAGTTATTATTGTTAACAATTTCAAACCTAAACTGGCTAAAGCAAGGAAACAATTTATGAAAAAAGCTCATCCACCAACTCACCTGTAAATAGCGTTCGTGAAGCCTTGGTAAACTACAGTCGAAATAGGCGTTCAACTGACCTGTAGATTGCTAAGCCCCCCTCTTTCAATTCTGCCAAATAATGGCGTAAAAGCGTTATCTCCTCTGGAATTGTGTCACTCACTGCTAAACTCAAAAATATATTTCATTTAGGCTAACTAGTAATGAATTTAGCAATTAACAGAAAAATTATTGGGGACACCATGACCTCCCAAAAAATTGTCAAACATGACATTTTTCGAGCTAGGTCCCATCGGCAAAAAATCTCCCATAAGAAATAACATAGGGACGATGTTTATGCCCCGTGACCGTGACCTTGGAGGATTTTCATCCAAAAAATATTGGCCATCATTGACGTACTCGACAGCCTTTTCTGTAAATTCTCTATATTTTGTTTTGTAATTTGGGCAAGTAGTTCGGTCAAAATATGCTGATTACCAAGATGGGGTGTGATTTTGGAATGCATATTTTTGCGTGTTTGAGGGTATATTTGGGCACAGTTTCAAGACACGATGTTATAAAGGGGCATTTTAGATTGGTTATATGCTCTAGTATCTATGTGGACCAAAAAAGAAGCAGGTTAAAGCCGATTTAGGAAATTTTCCAAAACACCAATTTTCGCCAATTTCTGGATCAAAAAAATTTAAAAAAAATCGTGTTAAATCACAGTTACAAGATATAATTTTTTAAACGGTCATTTAAGTGTAGTATTGTGCTATAGATCACGTGGTAAAAAAATAATTTTTGAGGTTTTTAGCCCCATTTAGGGGTAAATATACCCGATACTGTATAATAAGCAAAAGTAAATGTTACTTATTGCACTCAAACTGAACTGAACTGAACTAGGTTAAGCCATGTGTGTACCGATCTTCTACACTTTAGAAGACATGCAAGACACGACATGCCAGTCACATGGCCATGGCCGATAATCTGCAGGTCAAAATGTGATCTATTTTTGCAGCATCAACAAAATGAATAGTACTATATTATAGAAGGAATTAATAATTATGAACCCTTCGTGTTGATAGTAAACCACGTTTTATTTTAACCTCCTCAGACTCACCGTCTCTATTTACTATACTGCACCGCGTGTGCTCTCATAGGAGACGGTGGTCCTGAGGACAATATTAAGAACACGACCTGTAATAGTAGAAAATTTTGATTTTACATAGATCAGGCAAACGTAGCCTAAATATTCTATTTTATTGGAAACTTACCCAAATACATTTAGGGCGTCTCACTCACTTCTCACTTCAGAATAATTCAAGGTTAAGATAATAATTGTATTGGAAAGTGAATTGACAGTGCTAAATTGATTAGGGGCCAACATGTAAGATTTTTACGTTTACTTTAAGATAATCCAATCGTCTCAAATCGTTATAGTTGTTGAAATGAGTAGTGTAGAGCGAACTTATTGATCCTTATACTCGTAGTCAGACAGTTCGTGTAGCAGGCGGTGACAGGACGGTGAATAGATTGACTGATACTTTGAGAAGGCTGTGGGGTAATGGACACAGTCAGCTGGGCTCACATTGAGAGAATAACACTCGTCTTAATGAAACAGCGGTACTGTTCACGAGATTTACCACTTGCAATAACATGGCTGGATTGCACAAGCTACAGTGTCTGGCAAGTCTTTAGAATTGTCTTGGTTCAATGTATTGTTTCAATAACATTCTCGAATCTGCCTTACGTTGCAAAAACCAATTTCACTATATTGAAATAATGTATTTTACTTGGAAAACGCTAAAGTCCCGCCGCGTTGATGGATGACCGTTTTTGTAAGTTTTTAGTCTGCGTGAGACCACTTTTCCTTTGCAAGCGCTTTGTGAATGCATTGTAGGTTATTATTGTCAAGTTCATGTTGTTACTTGTTAAATGTTATTATAAACCTCAAAAAAACATACTTTAAAACCTTTATTTTAATGAATTCTGGCTAACTTTGTCAACTTTTGCTAATTTTCTTTCAAAAGGTGCTACATCACCATAACCGTAATGTCCATGTGAAATTATGAACGTTGTTGTCCCACCCGTTTGGTCAAAATCGGCCTAAATGTGACGAAAATATCGCACTTAAAGTAAAAAAATCATATTAAAACCTTTATTTCTATGGATTCTAGCTAACTTTTTTAACTTTTTCTTCAAAGGGTACTACATCACCATAACCTTAATGTCCATGTGAAATATGAACGTTGTACCCCACCGTTTGGTCACAATCGGTCCAAATGCGACGAAAATATCGCACTAAAAATCGAAAAAACTCATATTAAAACCTTTATTTCTATGGATTCTAGATAACTTTCTCAGCTTTTTCTTTTAAAAGGTACTTCATCACCATAACCTCAATGTCCATGTGAAATATGAACGTTGTAGCCCCACCCGTTTGGTCAGAATCGGCCCAAATGTGACGAAAATATCGAACTAAAAATCGAAAAAACTCATAGTAAAACCTTTATGTATACGGGGTCTAGCTAACTTTTCAGCTTTTTGTTTCAAAAGGTACTACATCACCATAATACTAAAGTTCATGTGAAATATGAACGTTGTAGCCCCACCCGTTTGGTCAGAATCGACCCAAATGTGACGAAAATATCGCACTAAAAATCGAAAAAAATCGTAAAAGTACGATATTCATGAGAAATATTTCTTCGATTGTACCCAAAAACGTAGCAAGTCTAAGTTCAGAGAAAACGAAGGTCCCCTCAAATTTTCATCAAGATCGCATATGCCGTTTGCCCGGTAGAGAGCGAACAAACAAACAGACAGAAAAAAAAAAAAAAAAAAAACATTGGAGCTAAATTTTTTGGGGGTCAGTGAAATTGAAGTCTTCGCTTCGCTAAAGCATTAAGTGAACTAAATCATACAATATTGGGTTTCAAAAATCACCTGATATATCATTTAAAATTAATGTGTATACATTTTTTGTATAAACTTTTTTTTAGTGTAATGTTTCATATTTGGATTGTACTTAATTTTCGGTGCACCTGGTTAAACTTGATTTTACCATGGACTTTAAATAGTATTCATGATGAAACTAACCACAAACTATACACTATATCGTTTCAATGATTCGCCCAAGATTCCTTGGATGATTTTATACTATAAAAGAAATGAAAGTATTTTATTAATTAAACATTATGATGGTTTTATAAATAAACAAACATCGATGTTTTAAATTGTGCCAATGAAATGAATGCTGGTCTCTATAGTTGGTCATTGTTCGCTCGTCGATGGTGTCGGCGCCTACAGGGTTGTCTTGGTCGACTTTAAATTTAATGTCCCCTACTAAAAGTCATTTCTGTGACTGAGTGGGTCGACTCTAAATACCATTTTTAATTTTTTAATTTAAATTGCTAGGTGCGAGGATATCGGTGGCATCCTCTACGTCGGAAGGGTGAAATTATGTGAAACTCAAGGAACCCACAGCCACAAGACATTAAAGACAGCGTGTCTCACGGGTTGTAGACTTAACTATGCAAATCATAGCACAAAGGCTCCCCCTCAACAATATGCTCCGCTGGTTGTATTGAGGCTTCCCATTATATTAGGCCTTCTACGAGCACATTAATATCTTAAGAGGAAAATACCCCCTTTGTGTTCTTGTATGGAAAGATATGCCGGTTTCACAAGGGCAGTTAAATCACAAAGAGCTCTTAAACGATCTTCAGGAGGTAAAACGTGTTCTGAAATTGAGAAGAAATTAATTGTACCAAAGATTATGATTATTATTATACCATGGATTGTAAATATTACTCCTTGCCTTGCTTAAACTACTTTCTTCTATCTATTAGTATTAGGCTTGACATCGGGAACGTAGACGTGTAGTTTAAAAAATAATTATCTGAAGACTAAAACACTGCAAAATTAATGAAAATGAATGAAAATTCGTGGTCATGGAAAATGAGAACCCTGCAGTTTAAAATACACTTTATGACAGTGAGTTAAAGTAAAACTCTGGCACTGTATTGTTAGGTATACGTGATTGACCACACATGTCATACAAGACGATTGTCATATCTTAGTAGCTACCATAAATAAAATAGAGTCGAGTCGTTATGAATAATATTTATTTAATTTGTAGAGAAACAAATACTGTACATGGTATAAGTTATTCTAAGAAACATAATTAAATGCACAATATGTCGACATACTAGCTCCAACGAAAGAATGCTGATGCATTATGTCGCCTTTGTGAATGAAAGATAAACATATTTTACTAACACAACCAAATATTATCTGTGCTAGATCCACGCTGAGCTAGCTTGAAGAGAGCTGACAAAGTTGTTATGTTGGGAAAACAATTACGAGCTATCTGCATTCTTTCGTTGGTTCCACTATACTTTATGATTTACCCTTCAGTTACGACATTTCTGTTTGAATGTTGATAACGAATGAATTATGGTATTCATCAGAGTTCTGTTTAACTTCTGGTCTGTAACTTTATGGGTTTTGCCAAGAAAGCAATCTATCACACACCGGCTGTCAGCAGCACGCGCTTTCTTACATGAATCTCACCCAAACTTCGACCGTTTAAGTCATGTGCTGCCGCCTATAATACCTATCCACAAACTACGACGTTCCGTATTGTGAATGTTTCTCGTAGGGAACCAGCTCAGAGAAAACAACTAGCACAACTTAAAATATGGCAACAACTCATTAACCCGGATATATATTATAAAAATCACACACTGAACTATAACCCGGGTTACTTACTTATTAATCACGATATTTCGGAGAGCTCCGTCTCCTTTCTCAAGCATCCATGCCCGACTTAGTTACACATTACTGGTGGAGGTGCTGGGTAACCTTACGAATGAAAGAAGATTCGCCTCTTGTTCCCAAATTCAAAATGACGGACGCGCCGCGTCATACATTTTCTAACTTTCTAGAGGGTCAGCCACTCCCCTCTTCTCGCAAGGTCACAAAAATCTGGAGGGGAAAAGATATACACTTATTTCAAACAAAATTTGGAATTTTTTCACCCCTAATTTCCCGGTTTTATTTTTGCATTATTTTCGAGAGTAACCGTTTAAACTTCGTCATCTAAGCACAATCCAGCTCCCTTCTCGTGCTCTCTCCTAATCTAAACGATATCTGAAGATAATCTCGAGTGAACCACGTGCATGAACTACATCGTTCTTCCACAGACAGATTCGTTGCAATCTTCTTCTTTTTCTTTTACTGGAAAACAATTTTCTCTCTTTTCCATCACGGCCAGTGAGAGTGACGTGTTTTTCTCGCTCTTGTCTAATACTGGGGTTTGTTTTGAAATAAAATACTCGCCTGTCAGTTCATAAATAACTCGGTTCTCTCAGGGTTTGAGCGATACACTTTTCCAATATGATCTTTTCTCCGTACGGCGCGATTTGAAAATAATATTTTTCCAATGTTCCACTTTAAAAAGTTTGGAATGTTCAATCTACTCCGCTTGAGAATGTAAGAATCTCTCTCTCTCTCTCTCTCTCTCTCTCTCTCTCTCTCTCTCTCTCTCTCTCTCTCTCCACAACAGCACGTACAATAATCTCTACACAAGCTTCACTGAACATCGCAACGATATTTATGTTTAAAATCCTCCTATAAACAGCAAAGAAGCTTAATATAATATTTAGAGCGCATAAACAGATAAAATTGTTACCTATAAGCCACTTACATATTAAAATGTGATCATTTTACACAAAACGACGTATGTTATTCTCTTCAGATACAGATGCAGTTTTTGTAATTAATTTAGTCATGAACTATGTAAAAAATATTAAAGTAACTAATCGACGAACAAGCTTAGTTTAGTAATAATAATTAATGCATGGTCGTGTTACTTGGTTGTGGTTGTCTTCAGCGAGCTAACCACCAACTCGTGCAACTATCTTTCTGGCAGCCATTTTACTTCTTATATCCGCAATTGCGGCATAAAATGCACCATGAGCTCACGTTAAAGGTCTTAGCACAATTGATTTTGTTGTCGTCACGAGGCAGAATAATGCAAGTAAATCTTCAACTATCATCTTTTCAACAATCTTCATGATCATTATAATTTCTTTAGAGTTTTGTAATTTTGTTATTGTAATGTTCTTTATACTGAATAATAAGATGTACTCTTTGGTCATTCAATATTAGTTATAATCAGCCATCGATAAGTTAAGATGGAATTTATATTTTGTATCACCATAATTCATATATCGATAAGACATATTATTATTTCACAAGTTATACTTTCGCAACCCGATATAATTACTAATTCACGAACTATTATTATTACTGTTATTAATTGTTTTGTGAAATGATAAACAATATTGGAAAATTAACATAAACTAATAGTGAATAGTGACACATCAGTTCTCAATGTACACAAAAATGTAAGGAAATTTAAATTTAAAAACGTTTTTCTAGAAATGAAGAATAAGTTTAATTTAAGTAACTGATATGGGTAATTTTTCATTCATAAATACTTATTTTCAATGTTAATTCATAGTGATATTCAATACTATAACTGTTATCAAACCACAGGAAGACAATAATTTATTAACTTTGTTAAGTCTTTCTCCGGTGTAGTTGTGGAAACTATGAGATACAAACCACTTGAAGCGGTAGATTGAGCTTTAAACAAGAGTTCGTGTGTTGTAGTTTCCGTCGCGTACAACCGTTGATCGGCACAGTCGGGAGTACCGAACTTTGAAACTTTCAAGCTCTCGAGTTAACAAAGTTGTACCACGCTAAAAGCTTTACGGCGTTAACATTATTCCCAGGGATTAAATTTAAACACCAACTTTCAAGTTTACATAATTTATTAAAGCTTTAAATCTGGATTTAAGCCTAAATTGACGTATCTGCAAGGTGGGTTTTTAAAAGCTAGGCGTGAACCGTGTAACTATAGTTACATAGTGTTCGCGGCGTAGTGCTTTGGGCGATCCAACTTTCTAAACAACTGATACTTCGCCTTGGAAACTTTTGCTACACCAAGCCTACTAATATCCAGCACTTAAACTTTAAATCTTCTAGTCTTAAATCCAGACAATGGGAAACAATAATTTATTTGCGTCGTAGTAGTTCAGGCAATGGATGAAAAAACAGTTTTCTAAGAATTAAAAATATACACCATTTGAATTTTAATATACATTTTTTGACACATTTATTATAAATTTGATTAATCTGTTACATACAACATAATCAATGTTATGGCTTTTTGGGTTTTTCAGTAAAAACATAACGTAACTTTTTGTTTAGTATATTCGGTGCCTCTAAACAAATATGTATGTAATGCTATTCAGCTTGGTTATGTAATAATTATTGCCACATGTGTAAATGAGTTTACTGTATGAAATACGATAAAATTAAAATGTTTAAAATATTTACTTTGATCAAATAATTCGAATTGACTGATTGGTACGTTTCTGACCTATAGTCGGAATTAACAAGAACGCGTGGTAAATAAATAAATAAATTCGTATTTAGAGTCTACCCACTCAGTCATACTGATTTTCAGTGGGGGGGACAGCAAACCAAAGCGACCAAGCCAACCCTGTATTTTCTGTAAGCCCCGACACAATCGACGAGTGAACGATAACCAAGCAAATATCGATATTTTTAATAGGAAATATAGCAATCAGTGGGATGGACAGTGCAAACACCCGCGGATCAACGCCAGAATCAACATGGCCGATTCAGAACAACTTTAAATGTATTAAGTGCCTCGTTGCTAGGACGGCTTTTAAGTTTAAATGTATTAAGTGCCTCGTTGCTAGGACGGCTTTTAAGTCCCCGTTTACAAACTCCTAAGACAAGAACTGGTGGAACTTAGTCCTAATCAGAAGTTAAAAATCTTCTGGATTAGGCGGGAATTGAACCCTGGACTTTCTGCATTGGAAGCAGAGACGCTAACCACAAGACCAACGAGCTTCACTATATATTTTTTCTATTTTTTCAGCACTTAAAGATAGCAACCACCGTTCCAATTTTCATCTCCATCAAATTCTTCCTGGTCTATCTTGGTTTAGCCTCGAACCCCAACCCTCTTCCTCACAACTTACCCCCTCCCCCATATATTACCCACCCCTATCGCCCACCCTCTTAACCTGCAGTTGACCTGGTTAGAGCCGAGTGTGGGTGCTAGACCAGGGATCTTCTCTCGCTGGATTCTGGCCTGGACCCAACATCCGGGACACACCCTACCCACTGAGCTCTATATACTTACGTGGAGATCGTACTAGGAAAACGCCGAAAGTCGTTGTTGGATGAGCGTTGGTGCATTGAGCCGCCTTGTCTTATATGTTAATTAAACGAATTTTAATAAAAAAACGAAAGATTGAAATTTTTTGTCAGAAATAATTCTTCGATTAACCTCAATTTCGGCATGAATCTATTGATTAATAAAATGAAGGTTCTATTAAAATTTAATTACGATCGGATTAACGATGTAGGTGGTAGAAAGTGAAGAACGTCTAAAATTAATAAAAAACATCGAAAAATTGCAATTTTTATGAGAAATAATCTTGGATTGTGCTTAAATTTGACACATGTTTAGAGTTTCATATAAGAAAGGTCCCATACAAATTTCATTCCGATCGGATGATGCATGTAGGTGTTTAAGAGCGAAGAATTTCCAAAAAAATCGAAAAAAATCGTAAAATTGCGATTTTCATGAGAAATAATTTTTCGATTGCGCTCAAAAACGTGGCAGTTCTAAGTTTAGAGATTTCGAAGGCCTCTAGAAAATTTCATCGCAATTGGAGTATCGGTTTAGCCAGAATCGTGTTAACAAACAAACAAAAATTCAAACAGAAAAAAAAAGAAAAATTAAAAACATTCCAGATTTTTTTTTCCAGTGTAGTAAAATGGAATCTTCGCTTCGCTCGCTTCGCTCATCAAATATACGGGGCAAATGTTGAGATGTGAAGTTGGCGGAAGTTTGCCGTCCGCCATTTTCTTAGGTCTTCTAATCAGCGGCAGATTCAGGTTGTGTTCCGCAAAGGCGACCAGAACGACCAGTCTGCGACCAATGGAATTTAAGTAAACACAATTCGCACCAATGACAGATCAGATTTGCAAGAAACGTATGCGATGCGTTGCTGTTTTCACTGTTGTGGTCGAGACCAAGAAGCCCACAGTTTTATTCCGGTCGTGGGCTGGTCTTGAAGAAAGCGCGGTTATTTCAAATTCTTTCATTGAAAATCATGGAATAATGTCAACTTCCGACAATGTTCCTGTAACTGCACATGGGTAGACAATAATTCATTCATTCTTTCATTCAAATCATTCATTTATTTAGTAAATGATATGATTTATGTAACAATTTAACGAGATATCACAACTTTTCATTAAAACACGGCCTTGTAGATGCAAGCACCATTTCGGAGCCAAGGCAGTACCCCAACAATCAGACGTTGAGTGAAACAATGAAAATAACAATACCCAGTCGAGCCCAGAATGGTCGACCGGTCGCCTTTACGGAACACAACCTCAAAAGAACTAAACATAATAGATTCGTTCACCTGTGTCACTGGCCTGTGTTTATCAGTTAATTTAGTGTAACACTGCAGTACACACTATTCCTAGGCATCCTGAGTGACCCTGATAATAACCCACTGTAAAAATAAGTCTACTAGTCAACATAACCTCAAAATAAGCTAGCCACAGACACCGCCATCTTGACGTTAAGATTTACACCTAGACGGCAGTGCAATCGCAATTAAAATCGCTATATAATCGAGGGACGTCGATAATAGGCCCATCGCTTTAGCCCCATGTAGGCTTCAAGGTTACAGTATAGCATGCGCCCTCCACGTAAGTATATAGAGCTCAGTGACCCTCCCGTCCCGGATAACGGGGAACATTGTCTCGGTGTAGCGACGAACATTGTCTCGGTGTAGTGACGAACATTGTCTCGGTGTAGTGACGAACATTGTCTCGGTGTAGTGACGAACATTGTCTCGGTGTAGTGACGAACATTGTCTCGGTGTAGTGACGAACATTGTCTCGGTGTAGTGACGAACATTGTCTCGGTGTAGCGGGTAATAACATAGAATAGGAACATAAGTAATCTGCAGGCACACTCTCTCAAATCCCACACTGAACAAGACTGGAGCTAGCACCACAAAATCAAGTCATTTCTCTATTTGGTTAGTCGGGAAACACTCCCGTAGGTGGAATTGTTAATATTTATTACAATTCGGAAGTTAAAAATCCATCCCGATCGGGGTCTATAATGCAACAACAATGCAGACGTTAAATAGTTACCGTCTCGGTGGTCTTGTTGGCTAAGGCGCCTACCTGGAATGTGGGAGACTCGGGTTCGAAACCCGCGATCGGGATGGATTTTGTAACTTCTGAATTGTATTATAAATATTAAAATCTAGTCAATTTGAGTGTTTATCGAGCACTTTAATATAGAAACGATTTAAAAATTTTAATATATTTTGTTTATTTCTCGATTTGGATACAACACTCCCGTAGGTGGAATTGTTGATATTTAATACAATCCAGAAATTAAAAAATCCATCCCGATAGTAATTCATTCTATTTTCTTTTCAACTTGTAACTCTTCAATACCGCACACTGTATTATTGAGAGGTGTGATAATGATTGTTCGATACTTACAAATAGATAGTCATGCCTTATACGGGTTTCGAACCCACGCCTCTCTGTTTTATAATCTTGATTCAGCGAAGATGTCGAAATGTTTGGATGGCGCCTAGTTCACAACGTGAAATACACTTGTGTATTGTATAAAGTAAATCGATTTTAGATAGTTTTATACTCAATGGTATCAACCATCACGAGTTAATTTGCATTCTTGTTTATCTAGTATCTTTCGTTATGAATTTATAAATGCAATTACCCAAAAGCGGGTATTTAAATTGCGTTTTATAGATAAGGACGAGAAAATGATGAAACAGCTGTTGATTATTCAACTTAAAATGACTAAAGTTTTCGTTCGTTCACCAGAGTCACCTCATACTTTTTCTGGAATAATTTAATTTGATTTTTTTAGGATGATTATAAAAATCTTCTCAAACTTTTCGAATAACAACCTATTTTTATTTTGATTAAAAACTCGCGTTCTTACCCAAACTTATTAAGGAACGAAAAAATAAGCTGAATGTATAGTTACGTAGATCGTTTCATAATTGTTTCATTTTACAGGGTGAGAAAGAGAGAGCGAGAGAAATGGGAGCGACAAAGATGCGAAGAGAAAGATAAATAGAGGAGAGAGTTGGAGAAAGAGGAACAGAGATAGAAAGAGAAGAACGACAGAAAGTGAAATAAAAATAGGAGAGAAAGAGGGGAAGAAAGAGGAACAGGGATAAAAAGGGGGAGAGAGGCGGAGAGAGAGAAATAGATAAAAAGATAGATAAACGTTTTTATTGTCCATCCAACCTTTATAATACAAATACATTTTTCAGATTGTTAAATTTGTTAATAACAATTTACAATGAAATATTTGAAGATATTACATTAATATGCATTTTTATAGAGCATAGCCTACATATACATTTTACACAGTCATTCTCTCATTCATATCATAATTACTAGGAAAACGCTTAAGTCCCGCCGCGTTGATGGATGAGCGTAATTTTTTTTAAACGAAAAAAGCGTAAAATTGCGATTTTTTTAATAGATAATTTTTCGATAACGCTCAAATTTCACACGAATATATTCATTCATAAAATTAAAGTTCTGTGAAAAAATCATTACAATCGGATAAAGCATGTAGGTTTTATTCGTCGAAGAAATGTTAAAAATTGAAAAAAATCGTAAAATTGCGATTATCATGAGAAATGATTTTTCGATTGCGCTCAAATTTCACACGAATATATTAATTCATAAAATTTAGGTTCTGTGAAAAAATCATTACAATGGGATAAAGCATGTAGATGTTATAAGTCGAAGAATTTTTTTAAAAATCGAAAAAAATCGTAAAATTGCGATTTTCATGAGAAATAATTTTTTGATCGATTTTTCCCTCCGTGCAGTTCTTCGTTCAGAGATTTCATAGACCTCCATAAAATTTCATCGCAATTGGAGTATTGGTTTAGCCGGAATCGTGTTCACAGACACACAAAAATACAAAAAAAAAAAAAGAAGAAAAAAAAAAAACATTCCGGATTTTTTTGTCCAGTGTAGTGAAATGGAATCTTCGCTACGCTCGCTCCGCTCGCTACGCTCATCCAATTAATGAGTTGTCTACAGAAATTAGAGTCAAGAAATAGCATAATTTTGTTATTTGTCAGTATTCCCATGACATTATGAAAATATAATTCATGAATTTTCCTCCTAAAAATATTATAACTATTGATATGGGTGTACCCGATGTTTATAGGTAGAGCGTTCCAAGTTCTAATTGTACTGATAGTAAATGATTATCTAGCAGGTTTGTCCTGTGAACGGAGAAAATGAGTTGAGTACCTGTCTTTGATCTAGTGTTGAGGAGATTATTTGAATGGAGATATGTAAAGTTGATAATACGCGATGAACGAGACAGACAGAGTGGAAGTTACGTCGATCATTTAGACGGAGAGGGAGAGAGGGAGAGAGAGAGAGAGAGAGAGAGAGAGAGAGAGAGAGAGAGAGAGAGAGAGAGAGAGAGAGAGAGAGAGAGAGAGAGAGAGAGAGAGAGAGACGCGCTGAGTAAAAATCTCAACCGGGAAAAAGCAATCTTACCAGAGTGGTTGTTGCACATTCCGCAATCTAAAGGAAGCGGCAACATTGGAAGTAGCTCTGCTTTACAACAAATCTTTTCTGAAACTGTTCGTCCATAAAGTATATTATTTTGAAATGTAGAAACATGTGTATTAGTAATAGAGTGTCTATGTTTCTATGAGCCTGAATCGATTCCATATCAGGATTCCCCAGTGTACAGCTCTTTATGTGCTCACTATTATCCAATAATACTTATTGTTGTATTTTTATTTTTTAAATTGTTTGTAGTGTTTTGTTTTCAATTCCACCAACCACTTGGACTCGTGTTCTATCGAAGTCGGCTAGCCATCTCTGCTTCTCTTCTTCCTTCTCTTCTTGACGTTCTCCATCTTTAGTTCTTTCCAACAGTGTGTGAATATATATTTTTTTCAAAAACATTGCGTCTAGCACTATTAGGTACAAAAACAATGGAGTAACATTTAATTAGAAGAGTGAGCGCAGCGAACGTAGTCTACAATTCAACTCAAACGGCAATGCGGTCATTCTGTGGGTGGTTGTAGCGTACTATAAAAATCAGACGAACCGCTGAATAGATAGCGCTGAAATTTTAAACAGACATCCGCTACGAGTTTACTGAGAACTGCTAACAAAATCAGCTAGATCCATTGCGATTTAAATCTACAAGAAATAAAAAAAATTCAAAATAGGCTTCAAATATGTGGATTTAATTTAACGACAATAATTTTGTTTTTGAAAAAATATTTTTTATTTGTTATTTGTGAAGCTGTGAAAATTGCATTCAGTGCCCAAGGTGTATCGAAACTAGCACGCTCAAGGTACCCCCAAATTCCGCTCGGAGATTGAATAAACCTTGCAATCTTTACACATATTTCGTTCTGGCTATGTTTTCCATAGTATTGTCACAGAACTGATGATAAACGTGCACAGCATTAGTATATGCATTTCAAAACATGTTTTGATTTTTTTAAATAAAAACCACAAATTACAAAATCTTTCCCGATCTGCATACAAGTTGATTGATATATAGGTATAAATGATAGGGTTTGAGTTTATTTGTTATTAGTGCGCGTCAACTATAATGCCACAATGCGCCACTCTAGCCTATAATACGCTAGGGAGGAAAGACCAACGCTGTCTAGATCCAGTCTTAGGTATAGGGGAAGAAAGGGAATGATACCGGGTACTCAACACATGGCTCACTCACTCACTCGTCTAACAACGACTTTGGCGTTTTTTAGTGTATTTTAAACGCAACACTTTCAAAGAATTAATTCCTAGTTAGCGGTTCATTAATTTCTACAGTCGAAACGCAATGCGGTATACTCGTCCACTGGGGTACACTCAATGATATTCAACATCTATAGTAGGCTAGATCCCCAGTCATTGGTCCACTGGCGTCGCAATTTGAAGCTATCTTGAATTAGTTACTTTGCATGTTAAAGCAGATGGGAGCGATTTCAGCCCAAATATTTTTCAAGATGGCCGTCAGGTTGACAGGTGAGCATATTAGCCATTAACACCAAATGATTACTAAATTCCCTTATGCAATAACTTCTTATTGTTTCTGTTTGTGCATTTCCATGCTGCACAAGCTAAAACCATATCAAAACAATCCAGAAAAATACTTAATCGCATCTCAAACATAATGTAAAGCATAAATTGAAACGCCAAATCGCCATCTTGAATAGGTCAGATTGACGCTTCAATTTGCTACGCTCGCGCCTGTACGGACGTATTTGAGACTGGGGATCTAGCCTACTATAGATGTTAAATATCATTGGGTACACTTATATGATTGTCGCTAGCCCGAGCAAACATATACTAGCCTCGTGCAAGGGTTGATAATATTGTGACCCTGGTTCGTCTACCCGGTCTATACGGCTGTGCTTTCAGAACAAAACTTCTTTGACGCCAGAAGTTTTCCAGCCCAGCACAAGTTTCCAGGCGTTACCCGTACTTACCAGTGTTTCCTTGTTTCGGTAAGAATGGGGTTTAAGGGGTTTGAGCACCCCCAGGGGCAATTTGTTGAGAAGGCATCGTCCAAAGTTGAACTAAGAGAGCCCGCTCTGAAATAGTAGAGAACAACAGAGCTTAGTTTTCGTTATCTCGTGTGCAAGTGGGGGAAGGGGGGGGGTAAGGTTATTACATGTATAGAGTATTGAATTGGAGAGAGAGAGAGAGAGAAAGATTGGATTGGATATTGCTTTACGACTCATATTAATGCACTTTGGCTATTCGAGACGATGAGTGGTGATAGATGAGGATGAAGTATGAACAGAAGGGAGGAGGGGAAACCCGGTACCGGCACGTAGCCTATTCCTTTCGAAAAGTACCAAGGGGACCAACGGCTTAACGTCCCATCCGAAAGGACGGTGTAACCTTGACAGTCATAGGTTCCTCCACTAACCCGGACTGCCGAGCAGACATCGAGGAGAACGAAGCCGTTACACGTCACCCACTCTACCCCTGACCACGCCCGAAGGCTGCTTAACTTCGGAGTTGGAGTCTAGAGAGAAAGATTAATTGATCGATTGATTTACGTTTCTATTATAAAGCGGGATTAATGAATAAATTAATAAATTGTTTATCCTTGTTGTATTTACATTTAAAAACAGATACACATAGTCATCAAAGAAGGAAGTTGTCTAATAAAACCGTATCTTCCATCCAACCTTTAGGTGATCCATTACATTACATTGCATGGTGATGATAAAACCAAGGTTAAACAATATTAAGAATAACGATACTACTAATGAAGTCCTGATAATAATATAGATGATTAATTATATACAAAAAATAATTGAAAAGATGATAATCACAGATAATTAATTGAATGCAAACACTAACAAACAAATAAATAAACATTAGAAATGATTAATTTGTAAAACTTTAAAGAGTAAGATAGAAAAGAAGGAGAGCGAGAGACTGTGATGTAGAGGGAGCTAGAAAGAGAGAGAGAGAGAGAGAGAAGAAGAGAGAGAGAGAGAGAGAGAGAGAGAGAGAGAGAGAGAGAGAGAGAGATACTGATTGGTTGATTGATTGCGTAGGACTTTATTATGGCGGAATTAAAGCCAGCGAGGTCTTTTTTTACATCTAGCCTATAAATGTAGAGAGAGTTAATATAGAGAGAACGAGAGAGAGAGAGAAGCTATATTTAGTGTGGGATTACTGTATTTTACTACACTAGAAACCCAAAGATTTTACTTGCGTACGGAACCGTCCATTGCAATTCTAAGAGGCTAAAGAGTAATCCTATCTTATACTGAAGCTCGTCTGAACCAACCGGCTCAGAATAATTTAAATTATGGTCTCTCGCAAGAACTTGGCTAGCTAACAATAAACACAAATAAAACAACAACGACCTACAAATATGCTCCTTACTTTAGAAAATAGTTACAAAACTCGACTATGTATGCATTCATGAAAAATATTATATTTTATAATATCCAATTAAATATTATTACACTAAATTAACTCAATTAAATTAAATTCATTGTTATACATTGGCAGAGATATGCAAAATAATGATTGGGTTTATCATACATTTATATAATATCTATTTTTAGTATTGAGTCAGTGCCTGTAACTTTATTCCATACAGTCCTAGAATATGGTAGATTGAAAAGCAGCGATGCAATTAATCGAATTCAACGCCACATTAATAATCGATATAATAACGAGTTTAGCAGTGATCACCGTTGCGAAATTGCGTCAGAATCAAAGTTTTTTTACTGAATCAAGTTTATTTTTCCCACATTTTTAAATCACATTTTCATTAATCCATCGGAAACCAATTATGACAAAATAAATAACGAATGCATCAATTTAAATTTAAGGCCAATATTGCAAAGGGTGGATTTGGATGGGATTTTTAATTACAGTTTCCTGTATCCGGTAATTATGCCATAAAACTCACTCTATTGTTTTAGTTGATTTTATACATTTCGGGCTTTGTAAAATGGAAAATCTATAATTAATTAACGACGGGGACAGATTCATCAATTTTTTGTGGAAACAAAATATATTTTGGTATTAGAATAACTTAAGTGGGACAATTCCAGTATTTTTATAAACTTTCTGGGGAAAAAATTGTATTACAAGTAGTTTAACGGATGAGATGTGTTCTGCGATGGTCCATTCGTATTTTTAGAAATCACTTATATAGTTAGTAGGTTACATTTTTTATGTTTGTTTAATGTTAATTTTTAATTTCAATGTATTTTTATCAATGGATTGTTAGTCGGTGTTGTAAGAAAACAGCGCTCTCTGCAGATACCAATAAAGGTTCATATATATTATTATACGTAAAGATACTAGTTTTTATACACACATTTCAATGATTTATTGAATTTAAATGGGAAAATTTAATTGAAATACCTATCTTTAGTTAACCGGAACAGCAATCGAAGAGATTTTTTGTAAAAAAAAAATAGCTGAATAGGAGTGGTATTTTGAAGAGTGCCACAATAAAGTTTTAATTTGGCCTTGTTGTTACGTAACTTATTCAGGCTGCAAACGATGTCATTCATTAACACCTGAAATGTATTTAATAAAAAGTGTGTTTCTTATAATATCAATAACTTTTTTTTATGTATCTACCAATTATTTACTAGAACATATACCTATTTTAGAAGTAGGCCTAGTAGCTATGAATATGATAAAATCAACTATAAACAATTACTACATAGCCCAGAAATTTAGTAAAAGTTCCCAGTCAAGGCAAACTTCAACGGCAATTGTTGGATAAGCGTAGCGAGCGTAGCGAGCGAAGCGAAGATTCCATTTCACTACACTGGAGAAAAAATCCGGAATGTTTTTTTTTTTCTTTTTTTCTGTATTTTTGTGTGTTGTTAACACGATTCCGGCTAAACCGATACTCCGATTGCGATGAAATTTTATGGAGGCCTTCGAAATCTCTGAACTTAGAACTGCCACGTTTTTGAGCGCAATCGGGAAAATTTTTCTTATAAAAAACGCAATTTTACGATTTTTTTCGATTTTAAAAAAATTCTTCGACTTATAACACTTACATGCTATATCCGATTGTAATGATTTTTTAACAGAACCTTAATTTTATGAATTAAGATATTCGTGTGAAATTTGAGCGTAATCGAAAAATTATTTCTCATGAAAATCGAAATTTTACGGGTTTTTCTTTTTGGATGAGCGTAGCGAGCGTAGCGAGCGAAGCGAAGATTCCATTTCACTACACTGGAGAAAAAAATCCGGAATGTTTTTTTTTTTTTTTTTCTTTCTGTATTTTTGTGTGTCTGTTAACACGATTCCGGCTAAACCGATACTCCGATTGCGATGAAATTTCATGGAGGCCTTCGAAATCTCTGAACTTAGAACTGCCACGTTTTTGAGCGCAATCGGGAAATTTTTTCTCATAAAAAACGCAATTTTACGTTTTTTTTCGATTTTTAAAACTTTTCTTCGACTTATAACACCTACATGCTTTAACCGATTGTAATGATTTTTTCACAGAACCTTAATTTCATGAATTAAGATATTCTTGCGAAATTTGAGCGTAATCGAAAAATTATTTCTCATGAAAATCGAAATTTTAAGTTTTTTTTTCTTTTTTAAAACAATTCTTTGACTTATAACACCTATATGCTTTATCCTATTGTAATAATTTTTTCACAGAACCTTAATTTTATAAATTCATATATTTGTGTAAAATTTGTGCGCAATCGAATAATTATTTCTTATGAAAATTTCAATATTACGATTTTTTCCTTTTTTTAAATTACAATTAATTAAAAAATTTAAAATTTAAGTTAATTTTTCATTTAATTTAATTTAATTTTAAAAAAAATCTTCAACTTAGTAATGATTTTTTCACAGAACAACAGAAAATCCGCATAACACATGGCAGCTCAATGCACCAATTACGCTCATCCAACAACGCGGCGGGACTTAAGCGTTTTCCTAGTTTAAAACAATTCTTTGACATATAACACCTACATGCTTTATCCTATTGTAATGATTTTTTTATAGAACCTTAATTTCATGAATTAATATACTCGTGTAAAATTTGAGCGCAATCGAATAATTATTTATTATGAAAATTGCAATTTTACGATTTTTTTCTTTTTTTAAAGTTACGTAAAAATTACGATTAATTAAAAAAATTAAGTTAATTTTTAATTTAATTTAATTTAATTTTAAAAAAATCTTCGACTAAGTAATGATTTTTTCACAGAACAACAGAAAATCCGCGTAACACAATGCAGCTCAATGCACCAATTACGCTCATCCAACAACGCGGCGGGACTTAAGCGTTTTCCTAGTTATCATTCATTAATAATGTCTTTAAAGCGGGCTTTTGTGGACGCTTAAGTCCCGCCGCGTTGTTGGATGAGCGTAATTGGTGCATTGAGCTGCATTGAGTTACGCGGATTTTCTGTTGTTCTGTGAAAAAATCATTACTTATTCGAAGATTTTTTTTAAATTAAATTAAATTAAATTAAAAATTAACTTAATTTTTTTAATAAATCGTAATTTTTACGTAATTTAAAAAAAGAAAAAAATCGTAAAATTGCAATTTTCATAAGAAATAATTATTCAATTGCGCTCAAAGTTAACACGAGTATATTAATTCATGAAATTAAGGTTCTATAAAAAAAATCATTACAATAGGATAAAGCATGTAGGTGTTATATGTCAAAGAATTGTTTTAAAAAAGAAAAAACCCGTAAAATTTCGATTTTCATGAGAAATAATGTTTCGATTAAGCTCAAATTTCACACGAATATCTTAATTCATAAAATTTAAGGTTCTGTTAAAAAATCATTAGAATCGGATAAAGCATGTAAGTGTTATAAGTCGAAGAATTTTTTTAAAAATCGAAAAAAATCGTAAAATTGCGTTTTTTATAAGAAAAATTTTCCCGATTGCGCTCAAAAACGTGGCAGTTCTAAGTTCAGAGATTTCGAAGGCCTCCATATAATTTCATCGCAATCGGAGTATCGGTTTAGCCGGAATCGTGTTAACAAACACACAAAAATACAAAAAAAAAACAAAAAGAAAGAAAACAAAACAAAACATTCCGGTTTTTTTTCTCCAGTGTAGTGAAATGGAATCTTCGCTTCGCTCGCTACGCTCGCTACGCTCATCCAAAAATTCCCTTATCAGTGCTTGTTACCAATATTAAAAGGCTACAACAAATGGCATCATCTAGATGTCATAATTCCTAACCGAAGTCTAGACGGAAAGTGAACGGTGGATTGTTTTAGCATTGAGGTAAGAAGTCACCTCCCAGGGGCGTATTAATATTAACTGCTAGCCCGGTGAAGTGGCAGCCCTGAGGCCGAAGAGTCTGGCCCGGTAAAGTGGCAGCCCTGAGCAGACATAAATGTCACTTACAATGAGGGATACGAGGGCGTAATTGACGCTTTCTCGCTCCCCTTGTTATCATTATTTAGTAGGGGAAACTTTCACTGAGGATCTCGGAAAACTTTAAAAGAACAGACTTGTGCTTTATAAAATATTTATAGCTTTCGTCTACTTTTCAACAAGTCACCGAGAAATTTATTTAGAAATCTTAAGGGAAGAATTTGAAAATACAATTACAACAAAATCAGCTACGTCGAGAGATATAGATGCCACAAAAAATATTGTTATAAATACATTCCCTATAGCTAATGACATAATAATGACAAAACTTTTATGGAATTTGTTTTGTAATGTTTTTGTTTGTTCATTTGCTCGTTATGGCCACGGCCGTTTGATGTTGGTCGATTAAAAAATTACTAAGTTAAATAAATATATTCTTGTCTGGTAGAGTAGCTAACATGAAGCCAATTTTACTATGAGGATATGTGTTTTGGGTTTAACCTGTTTATTATTTAAGTTTTAGCGTAAGATTTAAATGTGCTAGTAATAAATTTACTTTAATAAATCAGTCAAACATTTTTTTAGTGACAAATTCCCCTTATGTGTCTGTAAAATAAAATTTAAATTATGGTATACTTTGAAGCCATAATATCCCACTAGAGAGCCCGTAAAAAAGTTTTGAATTGAAAATTTCAAGATATAATAATATTAAAATTGAAACATATAGTTTGGTCTCAAGTATCCCCAAGAGCAGTTTAAAAACTAAATTTTAAGAAAAACTATTTTACATAAAATATTTTTACCGCATATTTCCATTAAAGCTTACGTAGTTATAATCTTGTACACCGTGGTATCGTGTAGACTGTAGATGTCTGCTTTATGGAGACTTGCCTGTGGCTCCTCTTTCACTTGCAAACTGAGTTACTTCGGGTAGTTTTTATGTGTATTTTGTTCTTTATAGTAACATATTACTCTTATCAGAGCCCGGGAAAGAATACCTAGGCAAAACGATTTAATATGTCCACTGGATTATAAATTTGTTAATTTAATTTAATAATAAAAAAAAACAATGTAGACAAATTTTACAAGTTTTCTCTAAATTTCGATAAATTTAACTTTGAAGATTGCGTGTTAAACAAGCACTGGTATGGGAGAATGTCCGGCGATAGTTATCAATCAGTAGATCAATACTGATCAATAAGTATCGGGACACTGATAGACTATTTATCCCGAGTGAGACTGTTTTGAGGAGGGTTATGAAGGTTCTACGTTTGTCGCCTACGCCTTTTGTCCCCTTTGCTTACTAAAATAATTATCATCTTCTCAAACTTGAGGCAAATTTAATGATGATTATATATTATAAATTCGAATTATTTATAAGTTTTTTTGATGTATCTAAAGTTCTAAACACTGTATTATAAATATGCCAACAATTTATGTTTGTTTTCAAATCACTTCTAATTGTGTATACTCAATCATAACTCAAAGCTTTAAGTATGGCTTAACATTAGTCTGGAAATACACAGCCAGCCAACTACAGCTCTACGCCGTGTGCTACACCACTTTAATATTGTTGATTGAGCTACTATTTAAAAGACTACGAAGCATGAGGCATGACTCGAATGGGTGATGTATATATTGTTGAAAGAACAGTGTACTAAACTAGACAATGTGTTACTGTATATGTACAAAGTGTACTTTCTATGAGTACTCTTGTACATGAAAGCAACAAAAAAGCTTTCATTGTAGAACGAGATAACTTTCTATAGAGTTGTGCAACATAAAATTCCGTGTAAAGGAGGGAGAGAGAGGGAGAAATCGTTATTCCTAGATGGAAGTCCCATGTCCGCATTATGATAGTTTGAAAAACATTTTCCGGAAAAATACGAAGACTTCCGAACCGAAGCTTGCACGAGGTAAATTGAGTTTCCGTAGCAAAGACCCGACACCTCCACCAACAATATTACATAAACTAGAAGCCATTGTGTTCTTTCACACATCGCGACCCGACACCTCCAAAAAAACACAGTAACTACTAATCACAGGCCCACTAATCTTTATTAGGAACAGAATATTGCTGTCATACATACAAATATATCAAGTTGTTAAAAATAATAGCATTACATAATAAAACAAAACATTCCAAAAGATAAGATAAAAAAACCCACGAACATGGCTTAACTGTGGGGCGTAACAGACAAATTAAAATCTCAATATAAAGTTGACAACTGAACGGAACATGTGCCCAAAAACAAATTTACATAAATGCCATGGTTGCATAATGTTAATTTGTGAAAGGTACAAAAATTAGATTCAAATAACAAAGAGTAGACATGTTTTAAGATATTTCAAAAATCGAAATGCACTGTCAGAAAGAAGGTGTGATTTTAGTTCTATTTTAATAGTTTAAATATTTGATAAGGTTCTAAGTGAGGTAGATGAATGAAAGAATAATTATAATTATTATTTATATTTATTTCAACAAATCAAGAAGTACAATGTACACTTAACATGTGAAGAGAATCAGAGAGGGCATAGCCCCATAGCAAGAATGCCTGATTCCCTCATTAAAACTAATTAAAATAACTTAGGCCTAATGTTATTTGAAAACAATGGATAAAATAGACAATAAATTAACATAATGTTGAAGTATCAAAATATGGTAGGCCTCATGTAGTATACTGACATATAAAAACAATTTAACTAAAAATTCTTTTATTCTATTCTGAAATTTGGAGCATCTTTGATTTCTAGAGGAATAGTATTCCATAAAGTAACAGCACGGTTATAAAAATGATTTTGGTATATAGATGTTCTAGCACGGGGAGGGTTTAAAATTAGGCCAGTATTATGTCGGTTAAACTGTCTTTTCTGAATTGTTATTCTTTTAAAAGGATCAAGGTCAGTAACACCGGTAATTAAGTTACTTAAAAACTAACATCAGTTTGTTTACAATAATTTGTATGATGGCAGTCCACATTTGTTAAGCGCTCAGAGGCACTTTCAGATAAAAAACATTTTTTAAAATAACTTTAGTTGCACGGTTTTGAATAACCTCAAGTTTATGCATGTTTAGTTGAGAAGTTGGGTGCCAAGCTGGTAAACCATACGTTAATATAGGGCGAATAAGAGATAGATATGCAGTTTTTAAGATTTCGATTTACTTTATATAGATTACGACTGACAAATCCTAACAACTTGGAAGCTCTGTCTCTAACGTTGTCTGTATGAAAATCCCATTTCAAACTCTGAAGATATAGTGAGACCGAGGAGTTTAATAGTTGTTTGCCTCACTAGAGCATTACCTAAAAGAATGTAATTAGAAGCAATGGGTGATTTGGACCTAGTTGACGTATGTACTGCGATTTGCTAGCATTAAGCTGCATACAGTTCAACAAGCACCATTTCAAGTGCAGATAGATCTGCTTGCAATGCATAAACATCCTCTAATCCTGAAATAGGTCGAAATATGTTGTATCATCAGCATACTGGTAAACTTGAGATGACACACACTGAGGAAGATCTAAAAAGAAGATTGTAAATAGGAGAGGCCAATTACAGACCCTTGTGGCACCCCAGAAGTAACATGAGCTTCTACAGATCGAGAAACCATTAAAAACTACAGATTGTTTCCTATGGAAAGAAAGAGCTTATCCACCCTATTACATTGTGTTCAACTTTATATCCTTTTAATTTTGCTATCAATTTTGTGTGAGGGACTTGGTCAAAAGCTTTTGCCCAATCTAATGCAATGCAGTCAACCTGTTTGACAGAAGTACATTCAAGTGAATTTAACCACTGATCGATAACGTCAGTTAAGAGAGTTACGCAGACCTTTTGGTATAAAACCGTGCTGATTTAAATTGATAAGTTTGTTTCTTTAAAGTGATTAAATAACCGTTTAGCAATCAGTTTCTCCATACCCTTGCATGCAAGTGAGGTCAACGAATAGGCCTGTAATTCTCGATCTTCAATCTATCTCCCTTCTTAAAGACTGGAACCACAGATGCTGTCTTCCATACATCAGGAACACATGCAGTAGATGCTGATAGATTGTAGATACTGCATAGAGAAGGAGCCAGAGCCTCAGCACAGGTATGTAGAATTCGGCCCGTAGAAGATCAGGTCCAGGCGCCGCGTTGGGTCGAATCTTTTTAAATATTCCTGAACTTCTTCTTCGATGAAAAATAGATATTTTATTGGAGCTACTGGGCCAATATTTCCTGGAACCCAGTAAGTAGGGGGAGACGTGTCATTAGGAGTAAAGTTGTCATGGAAACTTTTATTGAATGCATTCGCAATTTCAACTGGATCTGAAAGCTTGACACCATCGCAAGTGTAATGATCGGGTGCAAGACTGCCTTTCTGCTATGAATATATTTCCAAAATTTCTCGAGTCATTTCCCATCTTCCACACATATTCATCATGAGCATTTCTAATTGATGTTTTAACTTGATTTCTGATTTTTTTATAAACTACCTCTCGATCTTCAGATGGGGATTTTTTCCATTTACGAAACATAGAGTCACGTCTTCTGATATCTTTAATAACTTATTAGTAATCCATGGAGCCTTCGTTTGGAGTTAATTTTGATTTTGGAATTGCCGAATTGACACAATCCCAGAAAATACGTACCAGCAGTTCCACGCATTATCAATATCCC
The DNA here is from genome assembly GCA_024449915.1 of Sweltsa coloradensis. NCBI lineage: Eukaryota > Metazoa > Arthropoda > Insecta > Plecoptera > Chloroperlidae > Sweltsa > Sweltsa coloradensis. The sequence continues at coordinate 86,731 of JAMZAV010002079.1, forward strand.
AACTATTCCAGTTGCAAGGAAGATGGTCTGCAAACAGTCTAGACAGAAGTTCCCAATCAGCTCTGTTGTAATTGAGCACCTCAGACCGGATGACTTTGGATTTTTGCATCTTGACTTTTAATATTGCTGTAACTGCTAAGTGATCGCTCACTCCTTGAATCACTTCAACGTTGGAAATAGAGAAGAATTGTTGCATAACAGAAGGTCCAGAATTGAGCGAGACGACTGTGTTATATGAGTGGCTTCCTGACAAGTTGAGTAAGAAATAGATCATAAAAGCAGGATAAGAAAGATTCTGAAACAGAATTTCTTGCTTTTGGAACATTTTCCCAAGAAATATCAAGATTAAAATCGCACATATCAAAACTGCTTCATATTGTTAGCATTATCTGAGGTTTTTGTAGCGAGGCAAGCAAAGAATTGTTCAAGCTATCAGAAGAGTTCGGAGGACGGAAGCAGACCCAAGTAAGTATGTTTTACTTTTATGTAAACTCAATCCATATACATTCAGCATCATTTTCAAGCATAGGCACGCGTATTGGATTAAGATTGGGTTGTACTGCTATAAGGACTCCACCCACTCTTCTCGACTGCCGATCTTTCTGAAAATTACGTAGTCAAGATCTATAAAATTTCTTCATCGCTTATATCAGAGTTCAACCATGTCTCACTGATGCATACAATATGTGAACTTTGCTCTGTAACCAAAGCCTGAATATCTGGATTACTCTTTGGGTTTTTAAGGCTTCTGGCATTAAAATAAAGAATTTTAATACCACTAGCAGTTGATCTATTTGTTTCATTTGATTCACGTCCTCTTCTGAGTCTATACTAAATAAAGAATCAGAAACGATGGCAACGTACAGCCCAACAGTTCCACAATTCTTTCCAGCTGACAACTCACGAAATTTAGATTGTGGAATATTGGCACACGTCCTATGACAAGGATTTTTACATTGAGCACAATAAACAAAGAGCTGATTTTTTCTCCAGACAAATCACATACTGAGCACTTTTTTGTAGGAACAGCTCCCTTATTCAATCTTGGACGGTCATATACACCAGAAAAAAGTTTGCATTTCCATTCGGCTTTGCTATCAAGCTCTCTAATTTGGCAATGAGCTCTCTTTTAGATCCAAAAATATGTAACACGCCTTCTTCTCAACTCGGCCCTGAGTTCGTCATATTTCATGTTGTTATACATAACAGGCAGATTAAAGTGGCGATCTTTTGACGACGCGGCCGATGTGCTTGAAACAGAGTCCGAGATGTCACGATGATTTCCCAAGTCCCAAGTCTACCACGTTGTGGGTGACACAGATGACACACTGCTAGTAGATGGTAAATTGTAGTTACACACTGGCCCTGGGTTCAATTCTACATCTCCTGACAGAGCCAGGAGAAGCAAAGCAACTACTATCATGTTTCCAGGACATTTCACAGAGCGAGTAACCTTGGACCTGCGCTTCCTTTTACTAGGACCTGCCCAACATCCAATATTCCCTTTCAAAGTAGAAGAACCATAAGAACGGCCAAGTATGGAACTCAAGCAGATGGACAAACATGACATTCGGCACTTGGTACTAACCCATGAGGTCTCAACAGGCAATCCACAGTAGCGTCGTTGCATAAACAGAGTATTAATGTCACCACTAAAATTTGGAGTTTTAACGAATACTTAATACGAAGAATACTATACACAACCGTACCAACAAGAACGGGAACTTACGAAAAACAGCCATAGCTGTCAAAATAAAAAGCTATCAAAATAAACACTTCGTTGCTACGACGTGTAAAAAACAAAACAACAGAATGCTATCTACGAAATAGCAAAATACATCAATTTAAAACTGTTAAATCACACGAATTTTAAAGAACTCTTCTCACTAACAATACTACACGTAGATTAAATTCCGCTTGATCTATTGATATCAAATAATTACAAAACAGCAAAACAATTTACTTACATATTAAATAAACAGTAGAGCACAATAGGATTCTACTTTTGAAATCAAGTCACCGCCGCATTGATCAATGAAAGTCATAATCACTTTACTGTTAATACACTTTACATAACACTTCACGAGCAGCCATCTCCACTAATATTCTTCTTCTTTGTAGATCAATTTTTATAACAGAATAGAATAGACGTAAATTAATAATTACATAACCTTAAACAACAACTCCACCAATTTTAATTACTCCAATATCCACCGTTATAAATCGATAGATGTTACAACTGATTAAAATAGACGTCAAATAAATAACCCTAAACAAATCTTTAAGAAATCCTCGCCATAAGACACCAGATAAATTATTCTTGAAAACTAATTATGACGAGGATGTCAATCTTTACGTTTACCTCGTACAGCTGATAGACCTTTCAATTTATCACCATTCTATAAGAACATGATTCTACTTGGACACTCAACTTGGAATAATGAACAAAACAATGCCGATCTTCATGTCTTAAGCGGCCGTCACACGATTGAGAAAATCGCGCGAGTTGGCTCGCGCGAGTTTATTACCATCCTTGTCACACGACAGACAATGAAGGTAACAACAACGCCACCTATTGGTGTTCACTGGTCACGTGTTATGGTAGTGGGTTCTTGATTGGCTCTCGCTACCTCGACTCGCTAGGAAGTTGAACAAGCTGGACATTTTTCGTAGCGAGCGCGAGCTCGCGCGAGCTGGCTCACCGTCTGACGGGGAGGCGGTGAGTTCCATGTAAACAAGTGTAGGCCTACTCCCAGAGAGTTACTCGCGCGAGCCAACTCGCGCGATTTTCTCGATCGTCTGACAGGCGCTTAAAAGTACATCAGCTGTGAAATTTGTATAAACAACAGTAGACGATTCGAGACCCGGCACCTCCACCAAAATCGGATTTGTTTGTATAAATCTCATTCTCTGGCTTTCTAATGAGGAAAACAGAAATATTGAAAAATAAATAAATAAATAATAAATATTGGTACCAAAACATAAATGAAATCAAGCCGGCACCTCCACCAAAATTAGAAATTTATTTTACTTAATTAATTAAATTTAACGTCTTCCTATTCAGTTATGAAAACTAATTTACAAAGGATGACAAATTCTCTCTCTCTCGCATTCTCTCACGTGAGAGAAACAGGAATATATTGCTGCCAAAACACAAATTAAATTATAATAGTGAAGGAATCGACATCCGGCACCTCCACCAAACTCAGAAATTTCTCATAATTCTCTCTCTCTCTCTCTCTTTTCACGCGAAAGAAACAGGTATGATTTGATTCAAAAAAAGTATTTCCAGTTTTCTAGTAGGTCGATATCTTTCTAGTCGGCAATGTAATAGATAAATATACCTTGTTTGTCTGGCTTTAAATAAAATCTCAATCACCCCAATTATTAAAGCTATCACCTCTATCAATATTACTCTACAACAGTTTACGAGCTAGAAGGGTTGCAGTGCAACATACTAATATTAGCTGGCAACATGTCTTTATGCGTGAATAGCGTGTTGTTGAGCGAGCGCGTGCCTCACGAGACGGCTTCTGATGATGGCCTAGCTGCCGTAGCCACTAACAGAATGCCCTAATGTCAGTATGGTAATGTTGCAGTTTGGGAATGTGGCTTTGTGATTCTTTTGGTGACCTCCATGTAGCTGAATACGAAAAGATGCGGCGATGAAAATGAAAACTAACAAGATAACCAACATAATTTATTTTCTCATCGCACTTGATCGTTATAAAGCTCAACAATGTTATACTATTATTTATATAAGATAATAATCTTTAAAATCCTCATGGATGTTTCCAAATCTTTGCCGAGCACTTACTGTTCAGTCCTCCTGGCATCTCCACATTCTCACGTCGAGGTCTTCATTCTGTTGTCATTGTCGTCGTCGTCGTCATCGAGGAGGTCGTCAAGGGAAGAAGGAGAGGTCCCCTAGACAACAGCCAGAGCTCAACTCTATATATACTCCCCTACTTACCAGCTGATGTTAACTTTATCAGATGGACTCTGTCTCTTTTTTCTTAAGGAGCAAAAGATGGACTAAAAACAAAGGTATATATATGGGTTTTTTTTAAACTCCTAAATTAAATCCTTAGCTTTTAATAGAGTTGCACATATCTGCCGGGACGTAAATTAAGACTGACTTCTCCGAACTCTTCATGTTTAGGGGCAGAGCCCATGCAGACGGGGGACTAGTTCTCGGGGGGTGTGTTCCTAGCTTCCGTGTCTCGAGCCCAGACGGGAACACCCCCAGTCAGGATTGCCTGTTCCTGGGGTTGACCGTGACCTCCAGCATGAATGATGCAACGTCCCCGTACACGTATCGACCTCGCGTCTCCTGGCTAGTTCTCGGGGGGTGTGTTCCTAGCTTCCGTGTCTCGAGCTGCAGACCGGGTCTAGACTAGAGCGGTGCGACGTGCTATCGATCCGGCTCACACACTTTCCTTCTCGCTGCGGTGATTCCACTGCCCCATTGATCGTGCGTGCACCTTGAGGAGGGAACCGTGCATTACACCTTGATCATGGAGGAGGATGTTGGAGAGTGGGCTTCATAGATACAACTATGTGTTTATTTTATTTATCTATGCGTTACCCAACAACAGAATACAATAATTCCAGAAAACGTTGGATGCAATACTAATGTAACTAAATATAAACAGAAATAAGTGCATGGTATGACATGACTGATACTTCTAGAGTTCTAATACTAATGCTAATACTAATGTTTTTTCTGCGGAATATGCAAAAGAGATACATAAAATCATAATTATTGAACAGTGTCAACATAATTCGTATGATATTTGAAAACCATTGAACTAGAATTATTATAATGCCAATGAAAAGTGCTAGACAACTAAATGGAATTGAAAACAACCGTTATCGTCAGTATAGAGGTGAGAAACTGAATGAACTAAATTATAATTAATGGAAAATTTTAATCAAGATTTTTGTGAAGAAGGTAGGGTATAATAACAGTTTATTTAATTTGTGATTAACTACGTGATGTTGTGTGCGGGCTGGCTGAATATAATGCACTTTTACTTGAGAAGTGGTGTACTGTCACTAAATAAATCAATATTGAACTCAGTATGCTTTTCCATTCCATAGTAGTGTCTTACCGTTCTAGGCAGAAATGAATATTTATAACTTAAACGTTTATTCTTGCAGTCGGGTTCTTTAAAAAGTCCGGTGTGTTTTGATTGTCTTAATGGCATGTCATATGATATTAGTTCTAATAGATCGTTGCAGTCTACCTCGCTCTTCACTTTTCTCTGGAGAAAGACAAGATCGAATGTTTCACGTCTATCCTCTAACGTTTGCAGATAGTTGGATTTACACAGGTTAATATAATCTATTCTATGATAAGTGGTATTATCTCTATAACAGAACCATTTGATTAACCTGTGCTGCAAGCGTTTCGACGATCTTGGTCAGGTGGTGGGGAGACCAGATTACACTAGCATAATCAACAATCGGCCTAATAAGACCCAAATACAGCTTTCGAATTTTGACGTCAGAGAAATCACGTCCGCACGTCCGCTTGAACCCTAGCATTTTGAAGGCCTTTGGAAGAATTTGTTCTATATGTCGGTTAAATGACAGATTGGAGCAAACTATCACTCCCAGATCACGCACGCTGGATACCCTATCCAAAATTACATCCCCCATGGTTGTATGGGATGGAATCAATGTCAGCATCTCTTGAGAAATCCACAGTGATAAGCTTAAAAAAATTTTGAAAGAAAACGTGATGTAAAAGAACGTGATATATTTTTGTTTAAATCTGTAATGGTTATAGAAGTCTCCACATCGTTCACTTCTTGCGGTGCGGTTAGCCTCGAAAGACGTTGTCCACTCAACGTTTGAATGGAGGGCGGTGGAAAGTTTCACTCAGTCAAAGATGATTTTAATATGAAACTTCGCATTTGTCGTACAAAATATGTATTATTTATTTACACACCCATTCTTGGAGATTTTTAACTCAAACATTCATTTTTGCATCAACTTTTATTTTAACTTATTTGGAAAAATAATTCCGAGAAAGATTTAAATTTTTAATGTCTAATGGCCCATTCACAATCACTTAGCGCAAGAAAATTAGCGCGTGAAAATTACACCAGACAATCATTACATCTGCATTATGGTGAATCATCTAGACGGGTCTAGACGATCTGGACAGGTATTTTTAACCTTTTGCGCATTCCCCAATTACGAAAAATTATGAAAGTTACCGAAAAGTTTAAGTTTTTTCAACTTTTCGTCATGATCGCCTGGCGGTAATTTCACCATCTTGGATGTGAACAGTTGTATATGAATTCAGTGGGATCAACTTCATAATTTCTGTAATTTACGTGCGCTAAGTGGTTGCGAATGGGCCTTTACACAAAACTCAGTTTGAGAGTGTTTTTTTTATCAGTAGTTCGACACTTACGAAAATATACCTATAGGAATGTTAAATTGCGCAGTATTCTCGACAACCGGTACCCGATAATTTGTGACGTGTTTCTCACACACCAATTTTTTTTAAAAAAAACATCAGCCTAGTAACTTCAGAGCTACGTCTAAAACGTTTATGTACCAATTCCCATCTCCCAATAGTTTATTCTTAAGTGTTCGTATTATGAAGGTAAACGTCCGGAGATGGATCCTTCAGGTATCTTGCAGTATCCAGCTATCTTCGATCTCTATCTTAAGATACTACGAAACCCGTAAAAGTCTCTCTGTTTTTCATTACCGCTTCACCCCAAGGGTTCCTCGATGTAAAAATAAACCAACCGGCCTTGATCGTAGCTTGAGGTTGAGACTCTTTGATGTTTTCTTCGGTATTGGAGAAGACGGCGGCAAATCCTCTGCAATGAAACTACTCAGAGCTCACCCCCTTCACAAGCATCCCCTCTCCCTCTCTACCTCACACTCATCCTCTCTCCTGTGTTCCCATGTGGTCTTTCTATCTCGTTTTCTCTTTCTTCCTCCCACTCTTCCTCTTCCTCTCACACTTTCTTTAAACCACTCTTTGACGTTATCTTTCTCTTTCACGTTAACTTATTTTTCTACTTCTCGTCCTCTTTCTCTATCACTTTACCTTTCTTTATCTCTGTAAAGCACTCTTTCATCTTGTCTTTATATTCCACTTTCACTTCTTTATCTCTTGTTTTTCACCTTATTCTCTTTCACTCCCTCTTTTGTTTATCTGCTGTTTCTCCTTCTGATTCTCTTTTTCCCTTTCTTTTCGTTGTCTTTCGCTTTTTCCTTCTCTTTTACTCTCTTACGGTTTCTACTTATCTTTCTTTTTTTACCCTATTTTCTTGTCTTTCTCTTTCTCTTTCTCTTTCTCTTTCTCTTTCTCTTTCTCTTTCTCTTCCACCAGTATTCGACCAGTTTTCGAACCCGAAACGCACGATATATTTCACCCTGACCAACCCCTAATCGAGCACTTACTTCCACCGAACTCAAGAATACGAGTTAAACGTTCACTTCATCACGTCACGAACATTATTTAAACGTGTAATTAATTCCTGGGGTCATGTGCGGCTTACACGACACTGAATATGTATAAGGAGTAATTCTATTGCCCGGGTGGCCGAGGTGGGTAAAGGCTCTGGAAGCGGAGAGGGGAGGTAAACCCACACTGAATCATGACCCACAGGATAAAAATATTGTTTCCAGCACACAATATTCAGAAGCCCGATCACATTCGAGGGATTGAGAATCAGACACTCAAATTCGACTCAATCAATTACTTGTCATTCGGTTTTTACCTTTAATATTATACTATTCATATAGTACCAATAATATTATGGGAAACGCAGTGACGCGTTGTTGCACACCGGTAGGCAACACGACCCGAGACGACATTACCATAATGACATACCAATAGTTTATCGTCTTTACGTTTAGCGAAAATTTTAAAATAATCTGAGGATATGCCACCGCCATCTGAGGCTTAAGATTTTTTGAAAACAGTTGACTTGATTACTTAGTGCATCAAGGGACAGGAGTATCACCTTATCGTGCCCATGGATAAATATGTTTTGCACAAACAATTTCGAGCCCTCACATCAGATTGATTCAAGAACTACAATTTGATCTACCGTACGGTTCTAATGATTGGGTCACCATTTGTCTCGTTTAGTTTACCAAATGCTTTAGGTTTTATGTGATACCTACTAAACTGAACTTCTTCCACAATCGAACGCATTCACGGCGAATTGCTGAAATCAACTTTACAACCTATTTCAGCTCCTTTGACGTAATACGGTAAGGTTGGCGGCCTAGTCTGTATGCATGTCATGGAAGTTGTGTCCAAAAATGAATTAACATATGATATCAGACATTTAAAAATTAATTACATTTGCATTTGGTGCATGTTTTTTTGGCCCCTCATTGTCGCTTTTAAAAAAACTCGGAAAGCTGTTTACTGTGATACTCAGTACGTTTTGAGTTCGTCCCACAATTTCTCGCCAACCCCGGTCGGACCTGTATGTACATGTTTTGTGAACTGAGACAAAACGTATCAACTCCGACTGATCCGACCAGTAAACAAATATTCAAAACTTCTTCGGCTTTCAAATTATAAAGTTCCATAATGCTCCCAATAATTATAAATACGCGAATACGCGTACAATACACCACGAACAATCAGGCTCGTAACGACTTTACCATTTTCTAATATTTTCGGCTAAAGTTGGGTATTTTTCTTCCAAAATTTAAATGATTTTATTAAAAAAAAAAAAAAAAGTTTTTAGGGTTAATTCAATTTCCTAAAATTGTTCGCGGTAAACCTGCTTAGGCGTGTCAAACTAGGTATTTTGGAGTCAGGGTTTCAGTAAAGGGAATGACCGAGGCCTGTTTTTAGAGGACTCAATCCCTTGCATTCGCATTAACGACTGAGGAAAACCTTGTAAAAAACATTAGAGCTAGAGCTACATCTACCATTGTAATAAAAACAATTCTTTGGCACCTGATTGAGTGAGTGATTACTTAAACCCAAATAACTAGTTATGATGCCATTAGCATGTTTTCTAGATTATTCCAAATAGGTTCATAATGATGAATTATGTTATCGCCACCTTAGCCAAGTCACGGATTACTGGATAATAGTACGTTACGACACGGCCTAGGTTCCTTAACCCTACTCCCAAATGACCTTATTTCCGAAGCTTCTTAAAAGTAATGTGAGGAGCGCTACAATCACTTTGACACAAATTAGAATAATCCAAACGTATGAACTCATAGTTAGACCATGGATTTACCAGTTACTATTCTAAGTCCATGGTTAGACTGAGCTTAGATCTACTCATCTTAGCTAGTCTAGAGAAATAAATTGCAGTACTTCTCAGAGATTGGTACTATTGAGAGTCTTTAGAATGCTGCTTGTATCATGTCCAAGTCCAGCAACTAATTATGTCAAATCCAAAAAATTGATTTATTAGTCCTATGTACTCTCGGAAGAACTGTTACTGAATTCTGCATTGACAAATATGAAAATGTTTTGATCAGTACGACAAGAAATATTAAAATTTATTCTGTAATATTTGCAATATTGTTTCATGTAAGATATAGTTCAAACGAGAGTACTTAGGACCTATAATTCTCAATTTTGAATTTGCGTTTCAATATAGTGGGTATAGTTCTTCCAACATAGATACTACTTTAGAAACTAATAGATACTAACTTGTTAATGCTTTTGGATGCGACTGTACTCGAATCCGAGTTTCGTTCGTTCGATATTATTTCGATTAGTTCGAATATTTTCTATTTCTATTTCTATCTCTATTTCTATTTCCTCGGCTACAGAAAGCCCCAGCATGAATGGTGGTTGTTGGGACCGGCCGCTCACGCGAAGTGTTGTTATAGGAGGCAGTGGGTATTGGATCACGAGGACTTTTATAAGCGGGGTCAGGCAGAGTTCTGAGTTCTGAGCCCCTCAAGCAAGTGAGCCAGACGTACAATAGAAAACTATATTTAAAACCTTTCAGCGGATAAAAAATTCTTTAATGTACAATAAATCCAACGTTTTGGGAATTAAAAAATATTTTCTCGTCATCAGATTACTTTAAAAGCAAAATCATATCGTAAACATATCAAATACAATAATGCCAAGTTGGACAAAGATTTCACAATAAAAACCCAAAGAAATAAAAAGGTTTTAGATATTGTAACATGAACTCTACTAAATTGAAAACCAAAATTGAAAACCAAACAAAAAGATAGAGAATTATTAAATGCTGATGCTAACTGCAATATGGATAAATCCGAGTTTTTATGGAGCTCTCAAATTCCGGTACCGGCAAATTAAGAGCAATAAACTAACCGTTGGACGGTCCATCCCAATCTTAATGTCAGTTGAAAGGTAAACATTTTGTCCTTGAGTAGTTTTTTTTAAAGAAATATGCACAGGAAGGTTTACCACAGGCCTACATACACTTCAATATAACCGTTACCATATTGATGGAAAAGTACGTTCCATTAGTTAAAAAGTCCAACAAGAATCGGAATTTAAATGGATAAACTCGAATCGATATCAAAGTGTTCGTGTTCTTGTGAAGTATTTTACATTTTCAACCTCAGTATTAGCTCTATGATTATGTAAGTTCTTTGATATTAAAGAGTGTTTTACTCAAATCATTGTCTTAAGCACTGCGCCAACTCCATGAGAAATTGAAATATCATCACATTCAAAAATACCATAGAGCATTAATATAATTGATTGAACCATGAAACCGTTAATCTCGACTGCTTAAATGTAATTTTTTTTTTAATGAACTAATCTGGGTCGTGTTGACCTTACTAATTTGAATATCTTAGCCAGATATAGGGCACGCCAGTCCAGCCACACCTTAGGCATTAGGCCGATATTGACTTTAAGATATTAAGCCGGTCTGTGCTGGCCTGGATTAGCATGGAATTCGGCAGTACGTGCTATGTGAGGTAGGGCGAATTGTTTCCTTGCTTTGTTCCGTATAATAGACCTCTTAGGCTCCACACGATTTATTATCTTGGCTTAAAGCTAAGTTATTAAATAAAGTGGAGAAAGAAAGTAACAATTTTAGAGCGTAACTGCTTGGAAAAAACATAAATTGAAACACCGGTGTTGGCAATTGTAGTGTGAAATTGTAACGTTGTTTTTGGAATGGCGTTCTGGGGGGAATGTGTAGTTTTGAATTCACAAATGCTTGTTCTAGAGAGGCCGTCAAGGCCTTAAGGTGTTGGTTTACAGCTTCTGTGTTGAAGTGAAGATAGGCTTTTAGTTTTGTAGGAGAGTTCAGAGAATACTAAATTTTAAAATATTATTTTAAAACTTATATTAGTATTTGGGTATACCGGTTTGATACGTCAGCTGAAGGTAGCTCTGGCCGTCGTTTTTTCCAAGTGTTTCGTCTATTTAAATTGGAATGCTTGAATTGAGCAGTACAGAATAGACCTTTCACATTCCACCCCAAGCTAGGTTTTCCACTATATGGAACAGAATCCCTTTATTTTCTGCTTGCGTCAATGAAAAACCCACATTATTAAAAATAGTGATATGTATTTTGAAAGGGATTCGAGTAGGTACTGTGAACAATCAAGCTGAGTTTTGATTAAAGTCACGACATACCCCACTTTAGCAGTAAACACATTCCTGTATTTTCTAACCCTTTATCTTGGATTCATATTTGGGTTTATATGTGGTATGATATTTGTCGAGGGCAATGACATGCTGGCTAGTTCTCTATAGGAAATACTTTGGTTATCACCCAGCAAACATCGTCATAAATCAAAGAGTAGACCTACATGCAAGTGCACAATAGTGGTGGGCGGAGGAGACGAGAGGGAGAGAGACAGATGCTCGGTTTATTGTATGGAAGCACGGATGATGAAAACTTTAGTAGTTGTTGGATGGATGTTCGTGTAACTACTTCTTCTAATAGACATAATATAAATGTAATTCAAACATCTATATTGTAATATAATTTTATGTAATTATAAAACTGCCTTTTGATCCAACATTAGGTAATCGACGATCGACAATTTCAGTAGAAATTTCTAGGATTGTGAAAGTTTAGTGACTTGGAAAGTACACAAAAAACATAGACGTAACTGCGAGAGAAAAACGGATCAGACCAGAAAGTCTGGACAGGAGCGCTTATTACGGGAGCTCGGAGAACTAACTAATGGGAACCATCTATTGTGAATGGTTGCCACCCCCCTTTCCTTACAACAAACCCCAAAGATGAGTATAATAAGGCTAAATAGTAGAATAAGTTAACGATTTGGTTACGTGTGTTCTCACGCTTTATGTATCAAATGGACATGGAATTTATGTAAATTCAGGTACCGATACCGGAGTAAGTGCAATAATACGTTCCTTTATTTTGTTGTTGTTGGAGGTGCTGAGTATTTATATGTAAAGTTTGGGTGACGCAGGCTTAGCCCTGTGACACATTTCATTCCCAAACCATTTTGTGTTAAAGTAATTTATACCGGTATATTAATATATTTAGCATATTTGAGTTTTCATTTATGATATCCACTGACTTCTTGATAATATATCTAGGAAGTTTGTTGAAATATCTAAAAGACAGTGAGGATATTGTCAGGGTAGGATCGTAAAGTGTCAAACTAGTGACGCACTCGACGCTCCTATACTTCGTATTTAAGTTTGCAATTTTCCGAGAGTAGACAATGAAGTTAGTCGCTCAGTTTCTCCCGGGCAAACACGAGGAACGAGAGTGAGGGATAAACATTATCGTAAGTGAGAGTACAAGGACTCGACGCTAGGGGCGGTGTTCAGGCGGCGAGTACAGTCGAGGACAAGGAATATTAAAACTTACATGGCCCATATTAATTTTAGAGACTGCCATTCGGCATGAAGTCGGCACCATTTCCTGCAACCACAACCATCTGATTGATAACATTATCGTTTGTGAGACTACAAGGATTCGACGCTAGGGGCGTGTTCAGGCGCAGTACAGTTAAGGACAATAAAATTAAAGCTTACATGGTATATCATGTTTAGAGACTGACATTTGGTATGAAGTCGACACCTTAGGTCTATCTTGTAACCAGCAAGCGTCCAACTTATATAATACTTTGCACGTAAAGAATGGCTATGTCCGCTCTCCACTTAGACTGTTGGTGTAGATGGTAAATATTATTGCCTTTTACCTAGCAAGTTCTATCAAAATATACGTTTTTGCACTGAATTTAAAATATATAATCAACGTTTCAATTAAATATCCTTTAGAAGTGAATTGTAGAAGTTTTTTTTCTGTTTACATATGCCATCTAATTGAAACACAAGAACTATATTTTATATAACATTTGATTTGGATTAAATCAGACCATTTGATGTGTAATGCCGTATCGTGGTGTCTCTCCTCACACATTTTTTATGGGCGCAACTGTATTTTTAGCTAAAGAGAATGCTCAGTATAATCCACTTATGTTTTCCAAAAAACTCAAATTTCCTATAACACGCTGAAAGGACTTAATAATTTTACGCAAATTTAATAACGACAAATTGTTTAAGCATACAAAACTGAACATGGGAGAGATAGAAGAAAGCAGAACTTTACTAAGGGGAATCTGTTGTTATCACGAGGCTTTACGGACGTTTACGAAAAACAATTTCCTTATGTTATTATCTTACATAGAAATGTTTTTTATCCTCATGGTTTACCTTTACAAGAAGCAACGAAGACTTAAGTGAACCACCTGAAAGTAGAACTTTTTTCACACGAAATTCAGTTGTAAATTTTTGTAAACTTTACTCATCGCATTACACTAATCAATAATATATTATACAATATTCTAACTGACGCAGTGGCTGTTATCGAACCGAATACTTATAAAAATAGGGATCACATTTAACGTTTGTTTAGCGCTGATATTTATAGGTAATTATCACCCTTAGCTATATCGTTTGTGTATATACCATCTGATTTCCTGGCATTCAACTACAGTGCACTGTGCATAATTTAAATGTTTACATATTTTGCAAGAAAAATTTAAATTAATCTTGCACGGAAATAAGAGTGGTTAAAAATTTTAAAAAATCTTTAGATTTGTAATCCAGCCCCCCTTCCTCCCACCTGTTTACAGAAAACAAGGTCTAACGAATATTTCGTTCAAAACCGTATTAAGACCATCGATACCCTGACCACTAGGGTCACCAAAACAATGCATCGTCTTTGTTAGAAGGTCATATCAACAAAGACCCAATTGTCAATGGTCATGTTCGGTTTTATCGTTAGACGTGATACACACTTTTGTCGTACGGAAAGAAACATGTTGCAAAGAAAGTAGCTTTTCTCAGTAAACTCTTGTATCACCCACTTTGTTTCTGTTCCTTCCCACGCTTTATTAACTTTTATCACATTTGTATATTTCTGAACGCGATGTTTAAACTGCTATTAGTTAACTACAAGGTTAATCAAGCAGCTTCTAGTTTACAACTAATTGATGTTTATGTAAAGCGCTAAGTCAATTACTTAGCTGGCTGGCTGGTTATTAATTAGTTTAGTTGGCTGCACTGAATATTGGTTCTTCAGAGCCAGACAGCTTCAAGTTATTACAACTACGCTCCAAGTTGACTCAGAGAATACCCGGCCGCTTTTTATACTTTGTTCAACGTAGAATCTTCTATGTTAATATCGTATTCTTGTTATTAAATTGTCATCTCTAAATTTATATCAGTTAAATATTTGCCAAAAATTATCTCTTAAGTTGTAATTATTGAAATCTTTGGCACACATACTGACCTTTTGCTATATTTCCAGTTACATCTTTTTTTTTCATGGACCAACTAAAATTAAGACAATTATTTAAGCAATTAACACACTTCAATCATCAGAAGTAATTGTGTCATTTTTTCTTTTGATATATACCAATGATTTTGCTACACCTACTTTGCCATAATTTTTAAATTTGATGACTTGTTAAGACTTCCAAAACATCTCCAAAACGAAAATATATCAATTTTTTTTTACAACTCTCTCTTAATAACTTCTTTCATGTTTTACTTTTTTATTGTTCTTTAGTACTAAAACACATATAAAAACAACATTTTAAGTAACTCGCCTTAATGAATATTAAAAAACCTAAAAAAAGTTGAGACGTGACAAAACACTTGTACTTGTACTTACCATTTTCCCGGAATTATTATTAAAAGTAACATTAATAATTAAAAGATACTTTAAAATAAATTTTACCTTTCCATTTATTTTTGCAATAATTGGTTATCTTAACTTCTATCTAGTTATTTCTAAAGCCAATCTGCTAAAAAAACATTGTTTAAAAAAAAAGATTTTGTGGACATAGAATGTATAAATTTCCCACACAACAAAACAATTTTCAATGTGTGTGTGCTCTTCTATCTCTTTTAAAATTCAAAGAAACAACCTTCAAGGTGCTACTTTCGTACACTAACCTACCCACCTCCTGTTTCTATGCATACAGTCTACTGTGGTCTGTATATTGCAGGACACCGAGGATGTCACCCATCCCACGAGCCCTCCACCCACTGCCACCTAGATGTTGCTCGCGGCTCCTCGTTCGAGCAACATCTAGGAGGCAGTGGAACATGCTAATAGCGGGATTACTGCGCCCACCTACCTAATGAATATAGTGAAAGCCAATGTCGTCTTCTCTCCGGCACTAGGCTTATTAGAAACACAAAGGCCAAAGGTTTAACCACAGTACAGTGCCCTGGACAATTCCCCTGGTGTTGACACGTTACCCTGTGAAGTTAATGAATCTAGGTCAGGCATTGAGGGGTGAAAATGAATGAATGTATCGACGATTGATTCAGGTATAAAAGCTGACCAATGAAATAACAATATACTATTATTATGTAGTAGGAAATATAATTATATAATTTTATAGGCTGGTGTTGACCTAATTCCAAGTTAAATGTAATTATTTGTACAATGACTACAGTGTAGTTTGCAATAATACAGAACTATTGATAGAATGGTAACTTGATAGTTAATAATAAATTCGTAGAACTAATAAATTTAATTTACTCACGATCAAAAATAATTATTTATCTATTTATTTGGCTTCTATCGTATAAAGTTATAAAAACTGATTGGATGTAGTTTTCTATTTTTATCCTATGATCTTATAGAAGGGCTACTTATGCAACCACAAATAACTTACAAACATAAGAATATCAATTTGGCTTGCTTGATACGCTGAATTGAGTAGGGCCTACTTTTCGAACTAAATCATCTTGATACCGTGATTTGATAAAATTTAACTTCAGAAGAAACATTTTTTCTCCCTATTAATCAATTTCGGTGCATGGGAAATATTTTACTATTTTATCTACAATGGTAAGGTCCTAATCAGGGCTTCTATCTGCTATAGCCGTGTCTCCTTTCTCATCTTGCTCGTTAAACACCCACTCACCGTATCACCCACTTAAACAGCACAAATTGCCCTTCCCACACTTACCCCCACTTACAATTGTCGAACAGAGCATTTAAAGTTAGTCTTCCCCAATAGTATTGAACTCCCCTATCTCCTTCCAACCAATGACAGACGAGAAAACTAAATGAAACCCACACGGCGTTATAGCCGATAATTGGTGAACTTTAAGAGGGCTTTATCTTGGCCACGGTCTGGCATACAAACAAGCACACGTACAGTCGTATATACACAACTTGGTTTAAGTGTTGGAGTTTCTAGTTTATCGCGTCTGCATCCACGTCAACAACTAGGTTTACACTTGTATTAACATTCTAAGCAATGGCGTCGACTTCTAACACGTACTGGTGTATACGTATACTAGGGAAACGCCAAAGTCGTTGTTAGACGAGTGAGTGAACCATGTGTTGAGTACCCGGGAACATTCCTTTTCTTCCCCCTACCTTAGGCCTCCCTAGCCTATCATAGGCTATCCAGTGGAGCATTATGGCCTTACAGTTGACGCGCCCTTATACCAACTAAACTTAAAAACACTATTATTTATACGAATATAATTATCAAACTTAAATATGCAAATGTTCCCGGGTACTCAACACATGACTCGCTCACTCGTCTAACAACGACTTTTGCGTTTCTCTAGTCTAGTTGACTAAGGCGCCCTTATAGCCGAAATGTGGGAGACGTGGGTTAAATCCACTGGTCGGGAAAGATTTTGTAATTATTTCTGAATTGTATTTTAAAAATTATTAAACATGTTTTGAAATGCATATAACGCAGTGTAGTCCATCATCTGTGGCAATACTAAGGAAAACTAAGCCAGTACGAAATACGTGAAAATATTGCAAGGTTTACTCAATCTACGAGCGGAATTTGGGGGTACCATGACGTTCAACATTCGATAGACCTTGCATGGGTACGGCAAGAATTCCTATACATGTTAGGTCTTTTTTTCAGTTTATTATTTCTTGTAGGTTTAAATCGAAATGGATTGTGCCTATTTTGCTAGCAGTTCTCAGTTACCTGGTTACGGATGTCTGTATAAAATTTCAGGTCAATCTATTTGGCCGTTCGACTGTATGAGCCCAGACAGACAGACATTGGACACAGTCACGAGAAGGTCCGATCGAGTAGCGTTATAAAGACTTCGTTTCGCTGCGCTCACTCGTTTAACTATTGTGGGTCGGCAGTTAGTGGCAAGTATTATGTATATCTCTCGATTTGGTTAGTTGGGAATTATAATTATATAATTCACATTAAATACAAATGCTATTCATGTATGCAGATACTTAATTGGTTACGGATGCGCCAAATATCTGACTTATTTCGAATATACCGTACTTATAAGCAATATATTTGAGTGTTGTAGTTATAAAAGTTCATATTTGTATTAAAAACATCTACCTGGCTTCCATGTGCCCTGGTAAGCGCGTGTGGGCCACATCTGGCCCAGATATGTCTAGCTATAGATTACTTTTTACCGTTCTTGGTTATCATAAATATAAATAACGTTTATGAAAATTTAAAATAATCATCTTGCGTTGAGGCTATTAAAAAATTAATATGCTTAACCTTGGTTTTATAGTAGGCGACTATGACGCTGTTATGTTGGTACCATAGACAGAAATTAAAAAAGTGCCTCCACCGGGGATTGAACCCGGGACTTTGGATGTCCGGGCCATTGCTCTTACCAACTGAGCTATGTAGACACTAGATTAAATTTATTCTGTTTCTTGGTGTCTTCATAGCTCAGTTAGTAAGAGCAGGGCCTGGACAGCCAAGATCCCGGTTCAATCCTCGGTGGTGGCACTCCTTTCATTTCTGTCTATGATATTAATATATATGTGTTATATAATGTGTTATAACTGTCTTTACGTTGAATATCACGCACAGTATTTTATAGTTTTTTTCATTTTTATTCCCAACGTTTCAGAAAACTAGGTTTCCATTTTCGAGGGAAGGGTAAAACAAACAAATATATATAATTAAAATTATCAAAATCATATCAAAAGGAGAAAGAGACAATATGCTACGAAGACGGACGATAACAATAAAGTGACTTTGTATAAACAACCATGAATTTTTATCTCTCAAATATCGATTCCTGTAGTAGTTTTTAACCCCTTTAATGTTTTTTACTAAGCGTCAGCTGCCCTTTAAAAAAGAAGAGAACATCAAACAATTTAAACAAACGTGGATTTTGGTGGAGGTGCCGGGTCCTTGCATATCCTTAATTAATTTTGATTTATTTTATATTTGAGTGAAGGTTGGTACAGTACAGTTGTGACAAATTACAAACGAAGGGTTTCACAGAAGATAATCTTACATCGCAACTCTGCCTCACTTTCCTATATCTTTGTACAGTCCAACGTAACCACGAATCAATAGACAAACCACACAGATGCGCATCAACATCGAAAAGCTAGGAAATAAAGATGGAAATATGTTCGGGCAGCATAGTTTTTAAAATTAATACAAATAATGTGTACGTGGATAGGGCGGGCACTTGCCCAAAACAATACTCTTCGGTGTTAAAGCGCCCTTACACTACAACTAATAATTAATAATTAATAATTAATAATTAATAATAAAAATAATAATAATAATAATAATAATAATAATAATAATAATAATAAATACACAATTGGTGGAGGTGCCGGGTACAAGAAGTTTAATTAAATCTAGGGATTCTGTGTCTCTCTTGATTTAATTTTACTGTCGGTGATCATATTTAAATCTTTTATTTAGAATGTGATGGTTTATATGCGATAATGCATAATCAAAGTACTGAACATAGCTACATAGCTACATAGCCCTTAGAAGTATTTTGATCTTAATTCTGTAACCAAAATTCGTCATAGATATTATATTGTTATAATTTGTGAACAGATAAATGTATATAACATTAGTGCCCCGTTTCAACAAGAATTTATTGATTATTTATTTTAAAGTTAATAGTCAGCTGTAGCTTTGAAATCGACGGAGTTTTGGATTTTCCTTCATGATTACGTTACACAGAAAAAAATGTCTTAATTAATAACATTATTTCTCGTCCAATGATGTAGTAACACCGGCGTCTTTGGGAAATTGGGAAAGTGAGCAATAATAATGCAACAAGGTTTATTGTGACGAGTTAGGGTGTAATACAAAATAGTGTGGTGTGAAAAACTTTCGTTGTAATGTACAGATTTACTTCGCTCTACCCGGCACCTCCACCAAATTTATATGTTTTAATTGAAGACTTCACATGATGCCTTCTTAGAAAGTGATTCTGGCCTGGAAAAAAAAGCATCCTTAATACTTAAATGATGAGTAAGATATAAACTTAAAAAACAGTGCTATTTTAATTTTTAAAAAAATCTTTATTACCTTCACCTTTAAGTTAAAAGGTATAGGCCTATAATTTTCCAACAAAATTACAATGATTGTAATCGATTGTGTAATTAAGGTTTTATGATAATGTCGCATTCATTATCGGCGCAGCAATTAAATCCACTAAAGTATTTCTTAGAAGCAGTTTAAAGTGTGTCTGCCGTAAATTCTCCCCCAAGTCCCAACAATTTGTCAGCTTCTCTACGACACGGCAGCCAGACGATCTGTAATCTATTATCATCTCCGAGATCTTCTGAGGGTCTCGTTTCACTCTCTTCTCTTCCATTCTGCGGCGGTTGCTTTGTTTTCCTCTCTAGATCAGTCTTGTGTCGGGAAGATAGATCACATGGCTTTGGGACTTTCTTTCTTTCTTTCTAAGCTCTTGGTGGAGGATGCCGGGTTATGTCTCGCAGCTAATCTAAACTGTATTTACAAGGTTGTAGATGATTCTGTCGCATAAAGGGGCATTCACTCGCAAAACTAAAAACTAAAATCATTCAGGCTAACCAGTTATGAATTAAGAAATAAACAGCAAAAATATTGGGTCCACCACGACCTATTTGTTTTGATCAAACTTGGTAATTTTCGTTTTAGGTCCCATCGTCAAAAATATCCCCGTGACCTTGGAGGATTACGATCTAAAAATATATTGGTCATTATTGACGTACTCGTCGCCTTTTCTGTAAATCCACTCATATTGTTTTGTAATTTGGGCAAGTGGTTCGGTCAAAATGCTAATGACCAAGAAGGGGTGTGATTTTGGAATGCATATTTTTGCGTGTTTGAGAGTGTTTGTGCACAGTTTCAAGACACGATGTTATGAAGGGCATTTTAGATTGGTTCAATGCTCTAGTATCTATGTGGACCAAAAAAGAAGCTGGTTGAAGCCGATTTAAGAAATTTCCCAAAACGCCAATTTTCGCAAATTTCTGGATTTAAAAAATGTAAAATTGATGTAAAATCACAATTAAAAGATACAATTTTTTAAACGGTAATTTTATTTAATACCCCTTTTAGTGTGTACATTTGCGTATTACATAATCATTTACCACATAATCATTTCACCGTCGTATTCATTCATTCGTAAAAACTTAAATAGGCGTTATATAATATTGTTAATAATATTCATTTGGTTAAGAGGATATTGGACATAAGTTTTAGGCAAATTCATGTTCGCTCGGTAGAATGACGTCACAGATGTTTGAAATTTTGTGTCACGGAAACAAGAATTAAGGGCTTCAACGTCACGCTTTGATATATAATCGACTTTAGTTTGTAACAAAAAAATGATTTGAAGGATTTTGGATTGTCTGCAAAGTCCAAATTTGACTTTTCTTTAAAATTGTTTTTGGTGATTACAATAAATATTGATAGTCTACGACTGTAGGGCTGTCCATGTTTCCTTGCTGGACAACTAAGCACAGTTTCACATCATCGGATACTTGGTGAACGAACTGATAGCTATTTGCAAATAAAATGTAATACGTATCCTATTTACTGTAAATTAATTTTAAACATGGTAGTATACCTTCGGCACTAAACTTCTTCTATTACATGCCATCTTAGGAAACAAGCTGTTTAAAACGGATTCAGTTTCACTTTATTTGTACCCGAAAGAAATGTTATGAATAACGACACTGCCATTTTCAAAATAAATTGAAAAACGTTTCTTTACGATACACATAAGTTATTTTTGACAAGACTGATATTATGATTTAGAGACAACCTTAGTTATACAATGAACGATTTCCAATGAGGATATTGTGCAATATATTATTGTTCTCGTAGCTATCACGATTACACCATCTCAGTATGAATTCATCTCATGTTTCTAGATCCGTAATTTATTCCGAATCTGCGAATGGAATCTTGATTTAATTCAAAGGAAATTAGAGCATTACCCACTGAGCGAGCGAGCCGTAGTTGTTTAACCTCTGTCAGCATTCAGCAATGTTCACATGTTTCAGAGTTAATACAACATTCCAATCCCCGGTTGTAAATAACAGGAGAGATTACACTCAACTACTGCAGTAGCGTAATGACAAAGTCCGAACACCTTTGTACCCACCAACCAAAACCCATTTATTAAATAATTCATCCAAAACAATTTTAATAGGTTATTCGTTCTCGAACATTTAAGTAAGATACAAAATGTATAAAATGAAAAAACATAATAATTATTATTATTTGTAGCTATTTATTTGACCACTGAAATACATAAATGTTACAGGGTGGGTAGACTCTTAATATCGCACGTATTTTTAAAATGTATTAATTAAATCTGATACGAATTATTTTGGATGCTATTAATAAATAACTTTCTTTATACTTTAAAGTTCAGGTGAGTAATTAAACTTAATTTTCTAATAATTAATTTATCTGTAACTAGACAAGAAATCTAAATCACAAAGTTGGTGGATGTCAAACAAACAACCCTTCTTAGTAGGGATTCCCGGTGTGGAGAACGCACAGGTTTTACCCGGGTTGGGCATCTTCAGATGACTAACCTGGAACTACGTAGGGTAGTTGTGAAGGGGATGAATGCGCAAGGGCTGCTTTACTTTTTTTTTAAATTTGAATTACAGTTTGTTCAAATCGTCCAAAAAAATCACAAAATTTGTGGAATTCAAATTCATGTTTTTTATCTCATATTGATAGGACGAATAGTACCTTTTTAGAGAAGATTGAAAATATAAATCTGCAAGTATTGCTGTTTTGTATTTGAGATATAGAAAATCCAAAATATGCAAAAAAAATCGGAAAAAATCTAGTTTTGGAAATGCACTTATAATATACATTTGAGCATAAAACGTTGCTTTTATTCAAAATCCAAAATTTCCCCAAATTCCTTAAAACTTGACAAATTTTGATTTCCCCCCCCCCTCCTCTCTTCTCCTCTGTGAGTGTATAATCTATCATGAAATAATTTTAAATGTTGTGAAAATAACTATGGTCAGAATGTGTTTTAAGATGAATAAATCCCTTACATTCTTATTAAAATCTTGAAAACTTTCCGTCAGGATAGTCGGTGTCGTACATCGAACCCCCTTCTCTTGAATCAGATCCCACGGGTTACTCATCTGCTTCCTACGTCGGTGTTAGTGTAGGCCCTATAGGACTTACCCCTGGCATTCGCCTGTTGATGTATTGATTTTATTTTATTGAGGAAATCTTTGAAGAAGTTTACTGTAAAGGTAACCCGTGTCTGCCATTAAAACAAGCAATCTTTCTTCTCTTTAAGTTTAAAGTATCACCGAAGAAAATCTTTGTCTCACTCTAAAACAAAGCCTCATATGATATATCTAAAAATATAATATAGTTGTGAGATACGTTCTGGCCATGTCAGAATATACATATTAGTAAATTACCTTTGTATAGGAAGGTCGAAAATTCCTCACCTTGATTTAAAGTGTGGTAAGGTAACATAACACTTCACGAAACAAGTAACAATGTAACATACAGTTGGTTTACAACCCTCTCATTAAAACTAGAATACTTTTATAATTGCAACAAGTTTATAAACACCTGTAAACTTGTATAAATACTTTTGATTTATATAATATGTTCTTCACTTGATGTATGAATTAATGAATTAAAAAGTGATGAAATTATCTTGAAAAGATTACGACTAAAATAGATTTTCTTTAATCAAAGAATTATAAACAATAAAATTAATCATTTTCTATTGTGGTCACTTAGAGTTTGGTCGCTGTTTTGGGCCCACCTTGTATGAGTTATGTACGTAGGCCTACCTGCATTTGTTTTTAAGGCAGTTTCCAGTTTGGGCTTACTTATTTGATTTATTTGTTAAATTGAGGCATAAATAAGTTTCAGTTTGTTTGCGTAACCAAAGGGGGAGAGAGAGAGAGAATGAGATAAATGGTTGTCTTTCGATTTTGATTAATTTTAGAAAGAGAAAGAAAGAAAGTTATGGTGGGACTTAAGAATTTGTAAACTTTATGAACATCTCTCCGTATAATATATTAGACACGATCGGTAAATGACTCACTCACTCAGTCCATACAAAACTCGTAATTTTTCCCAACTTCATAACGAGTTAAAAAACATTTCAAAATGAAACTCTCTCCAATAAATTCCCTCGCCCATTCATTATTTCCCTCGTTAAAAAACCCTCTCCCGTTTAACTAACTTTCCCGTTGCCAACACAAACATTTCAAACACAATTCTCTTTTCAATTACACTCTTCTCAGTCGTACCAACATTGAAATTATTTTGCAGATAAATTGCCCTAATTCTCCTGTGCAGATTCCGTCTAAACTATGACCTTGCCTTAAGGTGAATTGTCCTGCGCGTGACGTCACGAGTGACCAGCCAATCAGAGGGCAGGGGGCGTGGCCAACGCCAGGGCTATATAACTCTAGGTCAGGTTGGTTATATGTCGCACTGCAGTTCATGCTACGGGAGCATTTGTGTGTTTTGTTCGACTGATAGTTGTTACTGTCAATGGAGTTCAAACGATCATCGTGTGCACGGTGATAGGTGATTTTTATATAATATAATAAATATTTCTTCATTTCGGGAATCTACTATAGAAAATTTGTCTGGTCGAATTTAGAATAAAAACAAAATTTACGGAAACTTTGCTACACGAATTTATTTTTAGAATTTAGGGCAGTGTTAAAAATCAATAGTGTTCAGATTCAACATAATATGTCTATGTTTAAATATGTCATAAAGTTATGAAAAGACTAAAAAATCAATTTTTCATTTAATTTGAAAATAGCTGATAAAAACTGATAAAATATTATAATTTTTTTGTTGATCAGATTTGGTTTTAATCACTGATTGATTTTACTTATTTTTATAGTAGAAACGCAATCAACATAAATCAAGGAACGAATAGGTTTTATTGAAAATCGTTTTTGTCAGCTACTATTTTTGAAAATGTTGAACTAGAATCTTTTGATTTCCAGGTGAAGTCACGTGTACATTGGTGCTGAAATAATTTGCTCAGTACAGTAAAAAAAAAAAAACGTTAAAAAATTAATCAAGTAATGGAGACGTTTTCTTCAAATCCGAAACAAAAACTGTGTGAACATTAAAATGGTACTGATTAAATCGTGTGCTAAAAATAAGAAAGTGCGAAGTCTTACGATAAGTTTTCGGGCACCAGGGTTTTTGAAAAAAAAAATTAAACTAAAAAAATGAAATATAACAAAAAATACAGTGCTTATTTTCTTGAATTTACGAATCAGGGATGTGAAAGTACAATCGTAAAAATATCTAAATTTGAGTTAAGCCTCAAAACTGTTATGGAAATATTCCATTAAAATTTTTAAAAACTGTTAACTAAAATATCAAAGTTGTTGCTCATTATGCGCGTTACGGGGCCTGAGAGATTTCAATCAACTCCACATCGAGAATGAGTGATTCTTTGAGTCCGAACTTGGTAAGTCTTCTCATTTTGTATCAACTTACAGGATCTTGTTTTCATCTGTTATAGTCTCCAGTGTGTGTGTGCTTAAACAAAATATAATATATTGAAAGAAGCTAACACAAATACAAAACACAAAATACGGCACTGCGGTGAATCAATAAAAATAGGTGGATTTTATTGATCTGTTAAAGAAAATGAAAAAGTTATTTCTATACATTTTCATACTAGTAAACTACAAATTTGTTTAACGGATTGATATTTTTCTTAAATCGGTCAACCAAAGTTTGTTGCAATATTTTGTAGCTCCGAAGCTTGCAACCCTAAATCCTGACTGAAAAATAAAAAAAATCAGTGCAATGAAGTGGTCTTTGTAATCGACTAGTTTTACTCTATTAATTAATTGAGCTACTAATGCAATTAATTTGGTTGATGTTTAAATTTCCCTCGACTTTCAAGAAAAGATATATTTATAAATTGTATATTTATGATAAATGCAACATGGCTTCACAGATTTTTTGTCGAAATCTTGAATTTCGTCAAAATGTTTGTCGTTTGCATTACCCCATTTTATACTTTCACATTTTCTCCGATAAGAAACGATTATATTGAACTATATTTATGTACATATTTGTATTCAAAATCACAAAAACAACCGTAGTAATGTATCAAACTTTGTCGGTGTCAATTTGCATGAATTACCGGTAATGTATTCCGCCCTGTGACACTGCACCCACGTGCGTGGTGAGAATCCAAGATGGCGTCGTGCCGGTGTTCGTGCGAGCCACCGACGCCCGAGCTGCGTAGTTCTAAGCGCCCCGCTAGATGGCACGAGCGTCGTCGTGCGTAGGTAGTCGGATAGGGCCTAGATGGATGACATTGGACGGTGTACTTCCTTACCGACTGCTGCAGCGGCCACCGTCGCTACCACCCAAGGCGGCCCGGAATGGTAGTGCCTTGTTGGCAGGATGGTAGCGGGCTAACCTTTTATTCGAAGGTTCGATGGTTCAAATCTCCGTCAAAGCGATTTTTTTTTATATTCTATTCTTATGTTTTTCTATTAAAACAACAGAATAGTAACAATAACAATTAATGAAACTCCTTTTCGGGGGAAAATCCTTCATATTTTAAATAGAAACGTTAAAGGTTTTGTAGGTTTTTTGGTTCAGGATGACAAAAATAATAATTAGTATTAATAAATCTCATTTTCAGATGAAAGTCCTTCATATTTTACATAGAAATAGGCTTTTGGTTAATGAATGGCAAATGTTGTACAAATAAATGCAAATAATAATAATAAATAATAAAAATTAAAAAAATAATAAATCTCCTTTGCGGATGAAAGTCCTTTATAATTTAAATAGAAACGTCAAAGGTTTTGTTGGTTTTTTGGTTTATGAATGGCAAAAATAATATTTAATATTTCGGGTGAAAGTCCTTTATATTTTAAATAGAAACGTTATAGGATTTCTAGGTTACATTTGTTTATGGATGATGACAATTAAATATAAAACTCCGTATAAAGTCCTTTATATTAATTGATAGAAACGTTAAAGGTTTTGTAGTTTTTTTTTAACGTCCGCTTTAATGTATATTTACCTAATATAATTAATGAAATCATAATAAAACACAGCAAACAAGTTACCTTGTTAAACCACGCGCCTAACCGCGTGACGCGCCAACTACCTTTATCGACTCCAAGTGTAATCCATCTAGGCCTAAGTCGACACTATCGTGCGTACCGACTTCCAAGGATCGATGAGGTCAGAATCCCATGCCGAGTCAGGATGCGGATGTTAAAAACTAATCCAGGCTCAAGGGGGAAAAAATTGAGGATTTTCTGTTGGAGAGTTTTGTACTTACTTTCGCCATTTGGGTGGTTTATTGGTTTTGCCCATTCCAATACGCGTGTAGGAGCGCACAATAATACGGTCTGAAGCCTTTTGGGCGTCAGGAAGTTATGGGATGGGATTGTGTAGGCCTAAGTCCACTGATAAAACACAATCCTAGCATAATTCGTGTCTAAAAAATAAGCTGTAGAAATAATATTTAGGGATGAATGGTGCGGAAATCGAACCCACGATCTTCTAAACTAAAGTGTCACTTCTAAGCCGCTTCGCTAACCCATCTTCGGTCACGTTGATGGATGAGTATGCTTGACTTGACTTATCTCCCTCCATTCGCACACTCAAAAAAATTATCGTAGGAATATCCCTCTGACTAACCTTAAACGTGACATATCTAAATTTAGAGATTTCAAAGGTTCCCGGAAAATGTCATTTTAGATCGGAGTAGCCGTATGTCTGGTAGAAAGCAAACAAACGTACAAAAACATACAAAAACACACTAGCTATTTTTTCTCAGGGAAGTCAAATAGAGTCTTCGCTACGTTATGATGTTGATAAAATTAATTAATTCTTCAATTTATAGCCGATTAAGAATTAATATCTCACAAAGAAAGCTTATTTCTTTATAAAGCGGGAAAAGCCCCAGAGAGTTTTAATCCGCTTGACATCTCCACCAGTAATGAACGCATGTACAAGCGTTGAACCTGTTGTAATTGTATGCTTCGTCTAACAGCCCGGCACCGCCACCAAAACCTATCTATACACACAGACAGTGATTTTTTTTTCTTCGACGAATTCTGTGATCAATAATGTTCTTATTTCTCTTTTGGGTGTCCCTTCCCCCGGCTTGTTGATTTGATTGAATATTGCTTAACGTCTCATATTTATGCACTTTGGCTAATCGAGACGATGAGTTGTGATAGATGAGGATGAAGTATGAACAGAAGGGAGGAGGGGAAACCGGTACCGGCACGTAGCCTACTCCTTTCGAAAAGTACCAAGGGGACCAACGGCTTAACGTCCCATCCGACAGGACGGTGTAACTTTGATGACAGTCATATAGGTTCCTCCACTAACCCGGACTGCCGAGTAGACGTCAAGGAGAACAAAGCCGTTACCTAGCTTTCGAAGCCCTCCATCTGCTCTACCAGCGGTATACGTGAGTTTCAGGGTAGAGGCGGACACCCACTCTACCATGAATGGTACTACAATAGCATTATTTAATGAATTTTACCTGTCCATATAGGGCAGGAAGGCTAATGCAGGACACGTGTGGCTCTCTGTAGCCTGACACAGTGATAACAGAGTTACAAGTTCAGATAAACATACAACAAAATACATCAAGAGTACATTACATTTATAGTTAGTTGACGAGAAAGGCAAAAGGGTGGCACTACAATAGTTGATTATTTCTCCTATGTAGTTTTCGACAGGAGTTGGCTAACTGTCGTATATCCCTTCTCACATCATCACTCACTGCCCGCCCTCTTAAAACTTTGATTACCATAAAGTCATAAACGTACGACAAAAAGTGCAAAAGTAATGACCTTGCGGTAATCGTACAGGGTAAAGGCGGAGTACTTTGATAACATTGATCCGTGTAATATTAGTTAGCTGGTCCTTTATTGATTAAACCATTAGTACGCCTAGCAGGCTATTTGTACGCTAGACGGGGCCCAGACGGAATTATATAAGAAAGAGAATCGAGCCAAAAATATTGGAACGAAGAAAAATATCTACCTTCGGCCTTCTTTGAAGTTTTAAAATAATTGAGGATTTAAATACTATGAAGAAAAATTGGCATTATTATATTAAATAACTAATACATAAAATAAAAACAATGCATCAAAATAAAGCATACTATCTCTCACTATTATATAATATCTACCTTGCCTTTTGTCCATTGTTACTTTTGATGATTTTTTATACATTTTTTCAATTTTGTTTTTTTATATAGATTTTATATAAACCTGAATACGCGAAAAAAAATATTTTCCAAAACATCGTTCCTGATTTGATTCTTGGTGCGTTCGTATTCCTGCAGCCACATATCATAACCTGTGAATTAAACTCTGTTTACTTGAGAGAGAAAACTATTTGTTGATGGCTGGTGACCAACCATTGTTGGGTGACCACAAAGATGCAGCTTAAAAAATAAACAAAAATACACTTGAAAAATTGTAAACTTATTACAGTGGATTATAGTGGATCAATGTACCGACCTATCATAGCAAATTTATAGAAATATATTTTAATATTTTTGGTCCCTCTTAAACAAATTAAAAGCACTTAATACATTTTTTTTTTGGAGCTAACTAATAGGTGCCTAACAATTAACCCCTTTTTTATGTTAAGCATCATACTTATGTGACAGAAATTGGATACAAAATTTGAAACCTGAAATAATAAACGAGCCTACCTCCTTTTAACTGTTCATTTAATAAAAATCCAATTCTCTAGTCGTCAAATCCATTACATGCATGTCGGAAAGAGTTTTTTAAAGACAGGTCCTCTCTGTTGGCCTGTTGCCTAAATTCTGTTGGACTGTTCATAGCTAAAATAACCCTCTATATAAACTGCTATTAATAGGGCGGCCAATCAGACTGGTCGTTGCATCGCCGCATGGACTCGAGAGCGGCCGTTTGCTTTGGAGAACTGTTTTATTTATTTTTAACTCAGTCAGTGAAACCCGCTTCGCCAAAACCCCTCGCAAGTACCGGTCAGTTTGAAGGTGTTCAGTATTTTCACGTGGTTTTTAGGTATCTTACGTCAGTGGTTAGCGTGTGATGTGATTGTAGTGTTTCCTACGCTTTATCAATGATTTCGTACATCTTTTTATAAATAATTTAGCTTTTCTATAAGAACTTAGCCAATTTTATTATTTATCCTGAATTTCAATTTACTATAATAATTATTTTTATTCATTGTTCTAATATTCTTGCTAATAAGATTTCGTACATCTTTTCATAAATATTTTTTGTTCTAATTCTAGGTCCTTTCTTTCTATATTGTTTAGTAATTCAATTCAACTTATAAAATTGAATCATGTTGATCATTCCATTCATTTAAACGTTTGATATGTAATGCCCTTGTTATTGACGATTAACCTACTTAAAACATTTGGTATTTTTTTACTTTACATTGAATTTTGTCTAATTCTTGTTGTTTAATTTCCAAATTTTAAATTTAGAAAATACGCTAAAATTAATTAATGTTTACCTTTTAGGCGCGTCGATGCATCCTGCTATAAATTAAAATTTATTTATTTATTTATTGATATTGTTGTGGTCACAGCTGATGTAAATATAAGATTTGATCAGGCATAAAACTTTGACCTACATTTACAAAATTGTTTTGTCGCGTCGAGAAATTATTGAATTTTTTAAATGATCGATGTTTTTTTAATGACACATCCAATCGCCTAAATGACGTAATTTTCCTTAAAATCAAGGCAAATTGTACGTTCGTTATTTATACATTCGTGGTTTCATCACGTTGATGTTTTCGTTATCGGTAGGACCTAGCGACGAATGTTACGACATTTCGACAAACCCGACCGTGAAATCGCTAAAATAGACTAGTGAATACTCTACGTGTGCAGCGACATACGTGAACTGTAATTTACTGTGCGTCAGTGATCTGTGTATTACTCTGTTTATTAATGACTATCGTCATCATTTTTAAGAAAGTTTCCCGTCCTTGTCAGTCTATGTAAAGCTTTGGATTGTTCCAAATTTAATCATTATGAAAACAATATTGTGATTGGTTGAACTAATTCTACCGGTATGTGTATTAAAGCCCCTAAACATTTTAATTGCCTGGTACGGCATTTTGATTGGCTGAGGTTCATTTGTTGTTGTTGTAGCTAGAATTGTATTGTTGAGCTAAATGTGATTGGGTTTTGAATTTTGCATTTGTGAATTGGTTGATGCTAGCATTGTTATTGGTGACCTAACATTGTGCATTGGTTGGATTTTGCATTGTGATTGTTAGCTAGCATTGTGATTGGCTAAGGTGTCATTGTATTAGTTGTGTAAGTATTGTGATTGGTTGGACTTGTATTGTTTTGGGAGTGATCTTGTTGCTGGGTTAGTATTGTGGATGGTTTGAGTTAGAATTGTTGTGATTTGTTGAACTTGTATTGATTGGTTCAGTTAGTATTGTTATGGTTGAGGTAATCTTACTATTCGTGAAAAGAGTTGTGATATTGGTTGGGCTGATTCTACACCCGCTTACGATCGTGCCCAAATTAATAATGATTTATTTTCATGAGTTTTTACACCACATTAATGGATTAATTAAAGATGTTTCTAGAGTTGTTAATAATGTAAATTAATTCATAAATGATTATAACGACATAACTTCACCCAGATATTTCATGTCTTCGATAAATCTGGCACTTGGGGCGAGGGAATGTCAGCACTATGTTTGTAATGTATGTTTTATTTAGTCGCCCTGCGGCGTTGTTTTCCTGACGCACTATACCTCCAACATGTAGGCTAGGCTGCTGGCGTTGTTTTCCTGAACGCACTATACCTCCAACATGTAGGCTAGGCTTCTGGCTCATCCGGTTCGTAGGATATTTGGCTCCCCCTCGTCAGCCTCTCATACCGACTAACGAAGCAGAATCCCCTACATTCAGGGCCTACCTCACCTCGCATACTTGATTACGAACTTCCTCAACTGACCACTTCAATACGCAGTCTCAACTGAAGTATGAAAAAACGGAAAAAAGTAAAGAATGAAATTATTTTGGAAAAGTCTAAAAAATTTCATTCTGACATTTCCCCATTTTCCATTAAAAAAATATAAAATTTACTAATTCAAATCCATTAATAAAACGGATACGGCTTTTGTTACGCTTAATTAATAAACTGGTGTGTATGATCAAACAAAACCTTCCATTACACCATTAATTAACCGTTTCTAAACCCTCTCTCGTGACTTGGAGCACATTTCCTAGATAATCCCGAGCGAGGAATCCCAACTTAAACTAAACCCTCGCCTGGGTTATCTGCTGTCTGAAGCATCAGCTCCCTCTCCACCCTCGAACAAATATTCAATCACCCGCCACTGATTGCGTCTAGTCCAGGCTGAATTAGCCGCCATTTTGAATGCCGAGTCTTGAATGTCTAGTGGACGGATGAACGCAATGTTATCAGTCTAACGGGAAATTGGAAATTGAACTCTCGTCGCCATCTTGTTTCAATTAACCTTATACGTTCCTGATAAGATGTGAAGACGGTTGAGTGAGAGGGGCGAATACTAGGAGTGTGTCCAACTATTGGTTCAATCGTTCCCTGCACTCAGTTGCACTAAAATACACTCAGCTGCACTCAGAGACAGTTGATAAAGAAGTTTTCCCCGTCGAAACTTCTTCATCGACTCTGCTACGGTAATGAATTATTAAGATGGTCCTTGCAAATTTTACCTTTGGGACAGCGGGAACAATAGATACTTGGCACCTTTCACTGCATAAGATGATTTTTATCCTGCTTAATTATTATTAAGTGTGCGCTGTCAATTATTGGCCCCCACAAAAAAAAATTATTAGAGGCTAAAAAATGTGTTATACTGCAGTTTGTAAAAAATATATCAAGTCTTTAATTTATAATTTATACATTGAAAACGTTTTACATTCCTAAGAGACAATCGACAGTAGTCAGTCATCCACCTCTGACCACACTAATCTTTCGAGACAGTAGTAGATGTGCCACCACTAAACGTATCAGCTTTGAATACTGTAATCGGAGTGCCACCACTGAAAGCATCAGCTTTAGACACAGTAGTTAGTGTGCCACCATTGGTCATATTCCTCTTCCGAGGCAGTTTAGTCAGTTTGCCAGCAGGGTTCGTTGAAAACTTGTCACGGTTTTCTTCCTCGTCTACTTCTTCTTCTTCGCTCGCGTCTTCAAGGCGGTGGATGACGATGATGGCGTCCGCTAGCATCATGTCGCCAGGCCGGGGTTTGTTGTAGTGACGAGTGTCGGGGTGTATGCCGTAGTAGGGGTTCAAGTAGTTGCACACAAACTTCCAGGAGAGGATGTGCATAGGGAAGTCGTACCAGATGAGCAGCTGTAGGGACCAAGTATTGGAGCTGTTAGCAGGGACGTCTCTGTGGGCCCCGAAGGCAAAACCATATTTTGGGGCCTCTACCACTAGTCGAAGTTGCCTACTTTCTATATAATCGTTGCTACCACACACACACCCATCCCCCTGCTGTCTAGATTATGTATACATTCTGTTTCATTTATAAATTTTACCGGAACTTAAATAAGCAAGATATGATATTGTTTAACGGGGAAAAGTTATTTAACTTTCTTACAGATTAGTGCATCATGTGTGCATGAAGACGGAATAAGTAAAAATGTACACACCTGCTTCAGTTTGTTTGGTTTATTTGGATTAAAGACGCGTCAACCCTTAGGTCATAATGCACCACTCTAGCCCGGGGATATGGGGAGGCTGGGGCCATGCTGGTCAGAACCAGCCACGGGTAAGGGGAGGAAAGGGGTTTTCTCACGTTGTGGTCGTCTTCGTTTTCGTCATCGTTCGTTGTGTCATTGTCATCGTCGTCGGGGAGGTCGTCAATGGAAGGAAGAGGTGTCCTCGACGATTGCCAGAGCTCGCCTCTAGTTTCGAGAAGTAATACACTCCGCTCTTACTAGCTGATGTTTGTGAGGTGGACTTTTTCTCTTGAATCGCCTTTTACGATTAGCAGAGCCATGCTCTGGGCCAATTACACCCCGGGCCCAGACGGGGACACCTGCTTCAGATTGAACCCAGATATTCTGCTTTTCGGTCAGATGCCTTTATAACATAGACTCAACAAAACTAAATCCAAACGTACAAGGTGCAAGGAAGTTTGGACGGAATGAGCATGAGGTATTTGTGTTGCTTTCAATCTTGGAGAAGACAATCTACAAAAAACTTTAGGGCTGCTCTAAAGGAGGCAACTTTTTGCCTTTTTTAGGACTAGTTTTATGTTGGGACTAATCACATTTCTGCAGTTATGAAGAATTGTGTAATTACAAATAAAGGACAACGTATTTATCTTAAGAGGGGACGCTGAGCTTGGCCCATTTCAAATGCGCGAACTCAGGCCTTGTTGATAATTTCTGCCGAACGGTTGGTAATATCATTACCAAATTTTTCATGGATGTTAATAAAGTACTTTTATATTGATATCTGCAATTGGTTGCAAAAAGTAAGCCTTAAAGATCCATTGCGAACATAAGTCCAAAACGTGAAAAAATAGGAAATCCAAAACATGGATCCAATTCTGGAAATTACCACCAAACCGTTTATCTTACGATATAAACACAGTAACCTGCGCCTTCACATTTTATTAACAAGTTGATATCCAGTATGTAAATTTGAGTTAAAAAATCTGTACACTTGGAATAAATCCCCAAAGTTGATCAAAATGGAGTAAATTTCGTCGATTTCACTAATTTTTAATTCGAAATCAATGAACTAATTTAGGAATACGCGTACTGGATATCATAGATTTATTCATTATTAACTTTAATTTGAAATTTGATAACTGTGTTATATAAACAGTTTACCCGGAAAAGAAAACAGAAAGCTGAGCGACTAAACTCGTCCCCGCGCCAGCCTCAGCCACTCCTCTAATATTTGACCTTTGACAGAATCTAAATGCTTTATTATGTAAGAATCGAGAATTAAATATTTTGCATTCATTTTCAACAAGAAAGTTTAGCAAAAGGTCATGCATAGGTGCACTCATTCTTACGTTGTGTATTATGAGAAACATATTAATATGAATGTGTAGCTGAACCAATTGAAATATTGAGTCTTAAAATTGATAACATCAGTTGAAGGGCAATAATAAACTTTGAATGTGGGTGTCACTTATGTCAATAATTTATCCCGAAGATGAAAGAATATACATCGAATATGAGCTGTAACTTGCTAGCATAACCTTGTTTTCCAACAGATAAAAACAGATCCCATCTCAAAGTCACTACGTTCAAAGTGAACCATAGGACGAAGAAATCCTACAGCTCTCGTGTATCTCTAGCTCCGAGTTGTATGTCCCCAGAGATGTGACAGACGGAGAAATGTAAACTCAAAGAGCTTGCCAGATGTGTACGTCTTCCCTTCTGAGCTCTTTGGCTCGTTGTTTGTGTTGTGTTATGAGTGGCGTTATGAAGACAAAGACAAAGATAATAATATGATGGACGTGTATTTGCATAACAATAAATAAATATATAAATCTATAAATTAAATATTAAATATTAAATATATAAATTAAATAAACACATAATAATAATAATAATAATAATAAAAATAATAATAATAATAATAATAATAATAATAATAATACAATACCTTACGACAACCTCTTGTTGCTCGAAGCTGACAGAGGGATGTTTTGAATGTTGTATAATGGTTTCGATCGCATTAATTTATTCATTCCAAAATCACGTAACTCGGGAAATAATGTATTATTTCTATTTTCGTCAGTTCAATGTATGTTCTAACTTCGCACAGGTTGACCGCTGCTTGTTGTGAAAGCTGATTACAGTACTTGCAACTTGAGCAAGAAATCTATAAAATATTAATAATGGGTACTGGTAGTCATCAATTTTTTTTAAAAAGCATGTGGAAATGACCTATTACTCTAATTGTAATAAAACCAATTTTTAACTTTTCTTCATTTTATATCAAAGTATTTCGTCGAGATTGAATATTCAATAATTTTGAACTGCTAACTTGCTAATCATCGAAAAAACATAAATGTATTCACTTTTTGAAAAATTGTTCTCGATTTAAATTTAAAACATTTGTATACAGTAAATGTGTACCTAACTGTTAACCTTGCTACAAAGTGATGTGATTGGCTCTACCTCCTCATCTTCAGGCAGCATTACTTGCTTCAGACACGATGTGACCCATCCCTGGGGTAGAATCCTCTTGAGCACCATCAGCCCCGCCATCTAGAGTATAGGAAGCAGAGGGGAGACAATTATTATTTAACTTAAAGTTTAATTTTTTCAGTTATAAAAGCTGATTTACAAAAGATTTGAGGTGCATTTATCATTACTCTTCCTAGTTGCCATGCAGTCGTCAAACTAGTGGCGTGGTTACAAAAAAGACAATCCCAAAATTACTCAAAATTAAAATCAAATGACTATTGAATTAAAATTAAAATTCTACCCACATAAACATATCTCCTAGCTGTAACAAAACAAGTTTCAAAATTTGTTCCCGACTCATGATTTAAAATAATTAATCTTAAGCAGGCGAATACATGACTGCTAGCGTTAATTCGTACATAATCTTTTGGGATTAGAGAAAGATGTTAATGGCATAAAACTAGCTCTCTGGTTCAATGTGAAAAATATATTTTGCAGTTACTCGGTTTTACTCGCCTCCACGATGGAAGGCTTATAGCATAGAAAACATACTCACGAAGATGTAAGAACTCACTAAAGCTATGAACGTTGACACCCAAACCCACATAATCCAAGATAAAATCGTTTGAACACAGACAGAAATTTAGAAATCTTTCAAACACCATTTTGTATTGAGTTTACTCGAACATATCGTCTCCTAGGAATATCGGTTAGATTGTTGGTGATTGTGTTTCACACTCTTTCTCTTGTTGTCATGTCATAGTCGTAATTCAATCTTCACAATATGCAAATTTAATTTAATGTTGTTTATATATTTTTTGGTTTATTTGGATTAAAGGCGCTTCAACCGTTAATTTATAATGCGCCACTCTAGCCTACAGGATGTGGGGAGGAAGGGCCAATCACACACGTGTCGGGGGAGGTAGTATAGTAGTAGTCATCGTCTTTGTCATCGTTCATTTTGTCATTGTCGTCGTCGTCGTCGTCGTCGTCGTCGTCGTCGTCGAAAAAGTCGTCAAGGGAAAGGGGAGGGGTCCCCGACGACGATTGCCAGAGCTCGCCTCTAGTTTCTTACTAGCTAATGTTTGCGAGGTGGAGTTTTTCTCTTGAATAGCCTTGTAGGCCTACGATCAGCAGAGCAATGCTCTGGGCCGATTCTACCCCAGGCCCAGACTGGGAGTAAATTAACTAAAACTCGGAAACAGGTTTTATATTGTTTGGTTTGTAGTTATGGGTAAACTCAAAGATAGTTAACAAAACAGAAATGAAAATTTACAAAGTCCAAGGCGACCGCTCAGCTCCCTCTTCGTCACATAACTGAATGATTTTGTTTAAAAACTGTACCTAATTAAAGGGGCTATTACCCCAAAAAATTATTTTTTACCACATAAGCTATAGCATAATACTACAATAAAATGACAGCTTAAAAAGTTGTGTCTTTTAGCTGTGATTTTAAACGATTTTTTAAAGTTGTTTGATCTGAAATTAACGAAAATTGACGTTTTTGGGAATTAATTAAATCGGCTTTATCTTGCTAATTTTTTGTTCCACATAGATACGAGAGCATCGTATCAATCTAAAATGGGCATTCATAACATCGTGTCTTGAAACTGTGCACAAAAATACACTCAAACACGCAAAAATATGCATTCCAAAATCACACCCTTTCTTGGTAATCAGCATATTTTGACCGAACCACTTGCTCAAATTACAAAACAAAATTTAGCGGATTTACAGAAAATGCTGTTGAGTACGCCAATAATGGCCAATATGGTTTTGGATAGAATCTTCTAAGGTCACGGGGAATAAAGATAGCCCCTATGTTATTTCTTATGTCAGGTTTTTGCCAATGGGACCTAGCTCGAAAATTACCAAGTTTGACAAATTTCCGGGTCATGGCGGACCCAATAAAAAATTCATAAGAAGTTAGCTTGAATGAAATATTTTTTGAGTTTAGCGGGTGAATACCCGTTTAATAAAAAAAGATTTCCATTTTTGGTGGAGGTGCCGGGTAAATATTCTTGCCCAATGAAATCAGGACTTTCTCCGCGCGACACAATGTGAACCAGCGTTCTTAGTTAAGAGGCTGGGCACGTTTAAAAAAAAAATAATAATTTGTTGATTTAAACTAAAAATTTAGAGTCTAATCCTAAAATCATAATTTAACTGTCGTTTGTGTTTTGTTAGTCAGTTTTCAAAACTGAATAGAAGTTAAATAAATTTAAAACATTCAAATAAAATCCAAAATTTGTCTTTTAGCTGTGTAAGCTTGCTTCTTACCATAAACGCATGTCTCTACCCATGTAATGTATCCACAATACGTGGACGGTGTACCTAACAAGTAATATTTTATTAGGCAAGCCTACCTCTAAATCCCCCCCACTCTCACTAAACGACGCTCGATCTATTCAAGTATTCAAATCTTTATGATGGATGGCATCATTTCTTTCTCCTGCCTCGGGCAAACTAGACTTCTAAGCCAACACATACATCCCCTCAGAATAACACACTACGCGGGCCAACTCTCAGATATTCTGCGAGAAAGTTTCAAGTCGAATCGTATAAATTTCTGAGGATAAATCCAATATGTCTCATGCATAATGCAGGATGGATGGGTTATGTCATACTCTCGTTGTCAATTATTTGTTTGGGTCGGATCTGGGCGGGTCTATAATGTCGTACGGTTCCGTTGATGAGCTGAATATAACATTATGGGGTGGAACTTATAGGTAATACTAGGAAACGCTTAAGTACCGCCGCGTTGATGGATGAGCGTAATTTTTTTTTAAACGAAAAAGCGTAAAATTGCGATTTTTTTAATAGATAATTTTTCGATTACGCTCAAATATCACACGAATATATTAATTCATAAAATTAAAGTTCTGTGAAAAAATCATTACAATCGGATAAAGCATGTAGGTTTTATTCGTCGAAGAAATGTTAAAAATTGAAAAAATCGTAAAATTGCGATTTTCATGAGAAATAAAATTTTTGATTGCGCTCAAATTTCACACGAATATATAAATTAAAAAAATTAGAGTTATGTGAAAAAACCATAACAATCGAATAAAGCATGTGCAAAAATTGCGATTTTCATGAGAAATAATTTTTTGATCGATTTTTCCCCCCGTCCAGTTCTTTGTTCAGAGATTTCATAGACCTCCATAAAATTTCATCGCAATTGGAGTATTGGTTTAGCTGGAATCGTGTTCACAGACACACAAAAATACAAAAAAAAGAAAGAAAGAAAGAAAAAAAAAATTCCGGATTTTTTTCTCCAGTGTAGTGAAATGGAATCTTCGCTTCGCTCGCTTCGCTCGCTACGTTCATCCAATCAATCACATGTATGATGTGTTTAATGTGAAGGTAGAAAATGATGGAGATTGTCAATGTTGGGTTGTCACGTTGCAAGGTAATTGATTGACTAGTAATAGATTACAAAACGTTGCATGTGAGTAGAAATGCTTCAGAATAGCATTTTGGTATAAAACATTTTAGCATTTTATAGCGTAGTGTAGAACCTATTTTTGTAACGTGTGTATGGAATAACTAGAAATTTTATTTCATTATACTTATTAAAGTATTATTTTAATTTTTATAATTTAATGCTTATAATCACATTGTTAATTAATAAAAATGTTATGACCACCCTTTTCCCTCAGTAAAAACAATATAGTATCCCCTGTGTACCGACAGTGTTGGCTCGAGCGCAAACCGCTCGACTCTGTTCCGTTATTTCCCGGGTTCAAATAAAAAATATATTATACAAGCAATCCTGACTGAAGGTTTTTTCCAAGGTTTTCCTTAGTCATTATGCAGATGCAAGGGATTGAATCCTCTTAAACAGCTTTCGGACATTCCTTCACAATTGTCCTATCCGCAACATACCTAGTTAGACGAATATATACCTCTACAGCAGCTCAAACCTCATTTTCACTTAGGTATCTTTCTCTACTTGTGGATTTTAAAGATAATTCTCACATTGAAATCTTTAATTTTTCAATTGGGTTACAACACTAAAGAGTTAAAGCTAGATCGTCGGTATATTATGCTTTGCAATTTTCACGATATCCACATTATAACAATTTTTTAGTGAAACCTATGAAACATTTATGAAACGAAAATTGTATCCATTCATTATCTATAGAGTTGAAGGTTGAAGCAAAAGTCATTAACAATACGAAAGAAAATACGTTTATGAATTCATTTATCATCCGTTTCAAGAACCATCTTACTTTTATATTTTATCGTCTCAAATCTTGGATCTCAAGTCAAGAAAGACAAATGAATAACTCGAAAAACCTCAGTTTCGCGTTTATCACCTCAATTTCTTTCAAATTATTCAGACACTGAAATGATTTATTTGACAAATACATTTCAAAGTTCAACTTTATTCGTCTTCATTCAAGTTTTATCAGGCACACACTAGTTTGCAAACAAGACCTAACTTTGCTGAAGAAAACGTTTTTAGTCCATTAATTTAAGTTTTCGCCGAGTTGAGGACATTATGCGCATAATAAATCTTGTGGGCTATGTCGGGATGCGATAAAGAAATGTTAATGAGTGATGGTAGTTGTTGTTTGAAGACGACCACAATGAGCGATGCGAGTTGTTGTTGTTGTTTCGTTTAAGTTGTTTGGTTTTTAAGATAAGACATTCATCAATCTTGGTAAAGAACATTTAGACACGGGAGATTTCTTGAAGTCTGAATAATAATAATTTCTTGTGGATGCCCCTCTTCAGGTGTCTAAC
Source organism: Sweltsa coloradensis (assembly GCA_024449915.1). Lineage (NCBI taxonomy): Eukaryota > Metazoa > Arthropoda > Insecta > Plecoptera > Chloroperlidae > Sweltsa > Sweltsa coloradensis. Next base: position 127,383 of record JAMZAV010002079.1, read on the forward strand.
TAGTTATTTTGGACTTTGGATAATTGTGTAGAGATATCCGATGACTGTTTAAGAGGACTCAAAACCTCGGGAAAAACCTTTAGTCAGGATTGCCGGTCTAGTCGGGATTTGAACCCGGGACCTCCCGAATCAGAACCAACACTGTCGGTAGTTAAAGTCTTTATTATACAGCAACACACAACTTGATATCTCTTGAGATATTTACACAAGCATGGTCATACGGGAATACCTAAAGAGGGAGCAAAGCTACGTAATCACAGATATCAAATACAATTAATACACTGTAACAAACTTGGGATCTCCATTTGTGGGGCCGCATCTACTATTATGAATGTAAAGTGCGGTCACGTACGACATACCGTATTATAAATACACGCACACAA